>CABHPR010142857.1:6872-24797 GCA_902168415.1 Peromyscus melanophrys
ACACACACACACACACACACACACACACACACCTACCTTTATTTTTGGTGCCTGTCAACAAAAAATGTTATACTGGTTTTCAGCTATTTGGCTGAAGTTATGTTTATTCCCAGGATGGACTAGTTTGGGAGAAATGAGCTCATCATGCAGAACATGGAAGCCTGTCACTGTGTGCTTACTTATGAACACTGAAAAGTGATGATTTTTATCTTTAACTTACATGGGCATCTTTAAAAAGTGTGTGTGTGTGTGTGTGTGTGTGTGTGTGTGTGTGTGTGTGTGTACACATGCCCATGCACATGTGTGCCATGCTGTAGAGGTCAGAGAACCATTTTCGGGCTTTGCTTCTCTCTATACCACGTGGGTCCCAGTGATCCAGCTCAGACTGTCAGGTTTGGTAAAAGCAAGTGCCTTTATTCACTGGCCATCTTGCTGGCCCCTACATGGGCATTTTTGTGTGGCAATTGCAAATTCAAACTAAAGCACGTGAGAATGGTTGGGAAAGGAAAGAGATGGGAGGTACCCTTGATCATTTGCCTGTATTTGCATATGTTTGCATATATTTGCATACCCAGTCATCTTTCCTTACCTCCTTGCTGTGGGTGACTTACCAGCTCTCAGTCTCTGCTGTAAAGACTTGAACATCTGATGCAATCCGAGAATAGGAGTTAGGTCTTAATCTCAACTTGGTACCTTGATAGCTGTGCATCTTTAGCTCAGTTTATTAACCTCTCCATGCCTTAAGTTCCTCCCTTATAAAGTAGAAATAGCCATAGTACCTCATGAGATGAATCCATATTGGTCCGATGTTCAGAATGCTGTCTGGCACGTGCTACATCGCATTCAAGAGTAGACCACACCGAGAGTGAGGCCCCTGGTGTGCAAACCCAGATGTGGGGAGTGATGTGGAAGATACTCCCTCATGACCCATGCCCGGGAACCTCCATCAGTAATTCTCTCGTGCCTTCCTCCCACAGTTCATGACCAAGAACCCCCACAAGCGCCTGGGCTGTGTGGCAGCCCAGAACGGGGAAGACGCCATCAAGCAACACCCATTCTTCAAGGAGATTGACTGGGTCCTGCTGGAACAGAAGAAAGTCAAGCCCCCCTTCAAGCCGAGAATTGTAAGTAGGGCTCCCAGCCCTTCCCCTCCGTGGTCAGCCAGCACTTGTGTACCAGTCTATGTGGGCCAAGAGCAGCCTGGGGTATGGCTGAAAGCTCAGGGAGGGGTCTCCCCAAAGAGAGTCCGAGGCCCTAGACATTGACTGTCAAAACTAGGGCACCTGCAGCACCCTCTTCTTGTTGCCTCAAGCTTCGTTTGTTTATTTTGATCGATTATAATGATGCTAGTTTTCCACATGACATAGAGATGATGAGGTGTTTTGAGAGAGAAATGGGGTTGTGCTTTGAAAGCATCCATGTACAGGAAAATATTAGCTTAAATGCTTGTTATGGTCCTTCTATGGCAGAGTGTGCAGTGATATTCGGTGACTATTGCAAGAAAGGCTGACCCAAAGTCCCGCAGGGAGGGTAGCCTACGTCCTGGGTCCATCCCAGTCCTCTCTCTCACATGTTCCTGCCCTCCACCTGCTCCAAGACATAGCATGTACTGCCCTTCATGTGCAAAACCAAGCAGAGGGGAGGGGTGGAGAGCGAAGGGATGTGACACTCAGAAGATGGACAGAGGACTACAGTAAAGGCTTGGCTGGGAACCACAGGCCATGTCCTGCAGACTGACCTACTGCGGAAGTGTTCAAAGAGCAGGCAACATAATCCCCAGGGAGAGGTATCTTGGTTCCAGTATGTCCTGAGGTAGTGAGTCCTTCCGACTGAGAATCTGGGCAGCCAGCTTCAGGCACCTGGAAGCTGAACGGGAGGCTTTCTTAGACAAGATCCTAGTCCTGAGAGGCTAGAAGAAGACCTGAGATCATCAACCAGCCGTGGGTCACCATGTTCTGTCAGAGGAGACCGTCTTCCCCAGCTACAGGGACAGAAAAGACGCTCAAGTGTTCTGTCGGTCCCCAGAGAGGAATTAATCTTAGAATATTCTGGAAGGTGGTTGCCAGGTGATGTGTATGCTCCAGACCACAGACAGGGTCAGAAGTGACAGGCTGATATGATGTAGTGCTAAGGCTTGCTACCATTCCTACTTTGCTTTCTGCCTTGGTCTGTGTGATTCTTGAGAGACACACAGCTTGGGACAGGCCAGGTTTGGGGTCCACTTCTCGCTGTGACCCTCTCCTCCACTTTATCCCATCTCACCACAGCTCGGCCCCCAACCCCAGCCCACCACATGCCAAGCCCATGCTGTGGGTTTCGTACATAGGGAAGGTTGGAGGTTCTGGCTGTTAGGGCTGACAGTGCTCACTGCATGTGCCAGCCTGCCTGACAGCTCGGCCTAGGGCCGCTAGAAGTAGTCCCAAAGGACAAGAGTAACTGGATACCTGAGAGAATGTGTGGAGCGGGTCACCAGAGGCTGAAAAGAAACGGAAGACTCAAGCCTGAGGGGTGAATTATAATTTCCATGTAATCTAACTTAATCCCTAGAGAAATGAGGAGCAGAACTATACCAGTTCAGGCCCAGTGAACAAGAACCCAGAGAAGACCAGGGGCCAGTCAGATATCATTGCCATCCGCAGAATGGCTTGAACTTATGCTGAGACACTAAGTCTCAATGAGCCACTTTCAGCCAGACTCAGGGAGGATCACCAAACCCAGAAAGGCAGGATGAGGAATAGGCACAGCCTCTCAAGAGAGTGCATGGTGAAGAGGCCCCAAAGGAGTCCATAGTCCCCTGGATCTGTGAAGGAGAGCAAAGGCTGATGTGAGCGAGCAAGGGAAGCTGGTGTTGTAGAGAAACTCCTAGAAGGAAGGGAAGGAGGGAGAACTTGAGCCGCAATTCACAAAGGGTGTTTTCATGAATGGAGTCACTGAGACTAGGCTCTCCCTGGGGTCTAATAGATGATGGAGTGAAAAGAAGTGACCACAGACCTTTCCTAGGAATATTTACTCAAATCCGAGGGAGGCTCTGGGCTTTAAGCAGTGGTGAGAAATTCAAGTTCCTAAAGCAGCTCTTAAAGCCCCATCAGTCCAGGACGTCCATGCTGGGTTCCCAGTCTTTAGACTGGGATGCATTCTCAGTATTCTTGTCTTTGCGTGGCTTCCATGGGTCTTATCACAAGACGTTCCGAGAGGAACCACACCTTGATCAGGGGCTGCCCCACCCCCAGGGCAAGAGCAGAATGACTGGAGGGCCATGAAGAGCAGTGTGAGGTGACTGTGGGCCGGGGATCTGGGACAGAACCCAGATACTAAGGAAAGGGGGAAAGAGTGGGGGACAAATGGGGGTAGGCTACCATGTGTCCCGCTCCACCAATGAGCAGGTTTCACCTGGGCTCAGGCAGGCGGAGAGCCCCTTCAGGTTGTCCCTACGCAGGTATGAAGCTGTTCCCATAGGTAAGGAGTCCCCAGGAACCAGAAAGAGGAAGTACTCCCCTGGGTCTGGAATCAGATGGGATTCCACATTCCCCTGAACCCCAGTGCACAGGAGACAAGGACTTCCCTTACTTCAGCCTCTGGGAAACCTCCCCCTAGGACTAGAAATGGGGCCCTGCTTGATTCCTGTGCTGGGGAACTCACATGGGCTCCTGGTGGCTTTCTTTCCCTGTGAGAGTATGTCCAAAAGAAAGGGCTGGGCCGTGTAGGACTTCCAACATTCATCTTAGTTTCCTAAAGCTGGTCTCACCATTTCCATGGAAACTGTCTGTGTACGGGTTCCCACTGTGACCCAGACTACCATGCTGGAGAGCCAAGGAAGAAGGTTCATTAAGCTGGTTTGTTTTACCTGAGATGAGAAAAATCAGGACACCAGGGATGAAGAAGATGGGGAGGAAATAAGATTATTCAAGAAGTGTTTCTGGTTATACTTTGGCAGAATCCTGTGGGTCGTTCAGAGTTACCAGTCCCAGGCATTCAGGAACTTGATCAAGATGTTTAAATATTTGATCAAATTTCTCTCCTTGAGATCTGAGGTGCCTCTCCTAAACATCAAATTTATGAGTGAAAAGAAAGGAGAGGGAGGAAGAAAGACACTAAAGCTCATTCCTGCGACATGGAAAATGGCGTTAGTCTGTGCGACCTGTGGGTGCCAGTCTAGCAGAAGAAGATGCTGAATTAAATTAAAACCATTCCATGTATCAGCTGGGAAAACCTCGCAGGCCCAGGGTGGGAACTCAAACGGGTTTTCATGAGCCACCATCCTTGTGTAGCCAACGAGCATAGGGGTGTCTGCCTAGACCAGGCAGCAGCGGGGAGCAGGCCAGCTGTGAGCGCAGCTTTGTGCGAGCGCAGCCTTAGGCAAATGCAGTCACCCGTAAGTCACTGGGAAGAGAGATGCTGCAGCACATTGCCACAGAGTCCTCCTTCTACTCACGGGTCTGAGGTTCCATCACAAGACGAGCTTTCTTTGGCTTGGGTGTCTTATAAGTTGAGGACATGTCATTTGAGAGCTCAGGCAGGCAAGGTTTTGACAGCTGAAGGAAAGCCAGTTCCACACTGAGAAGAAGCGAGGAATACAAGGGACTGTCCGTCGGGATGCTGTGAAGTTCTTGGCTCCTGTCTTACAGACAGATGTCACATGAAGGGATAGATCCTGTGTGAAGGAAAAGATAAAATCTATGAGCAGACAGCACACCAGCCTTGTGGGTGTTGCGAGCACAAAGAGACACTGGGCACAAACTTAAACAGGCAAATGAGGCAGGTTCAGAGAAGCTCCCCCCGTCCCCCCCATATTAGACACCTTAAGAGAAGTGTGGTCAAGTGCTGGGGTGTGCAAAAGAGCCTGGATTTCTTCTCTTTGGAACTAACGCCACTCATCCTCCAGCTATGCCCTGTTGGCCTCATACCAGAATGCCACCATTCCCTAGAAACCTTCTCAGTAGCCATTACCTCAGTTCCCTTACTGGCCACCAGAGCTGAGTTACCTGGCAGGTGACCTGCCTGGTGGGTTCAGGGACGAATCAGTTTTGTTGGGCCCAAGAGTGGCCATAGCATCCAGTGTTTGAGAATAGCCACAATGTAGTCTTTTATGTTTCCAGAACTCTTAAGTCTCCTCAAACCCATCATACCAGGCAAACCCGCCTCTGCCGTGGCTGGCTCACCTGGAGCCTGGGGCCTGCTCACACCCACAGGGGCTGGGGATACATCAGAACCTCTTCCGACCTCACTCCCCTCCCACCCCCTCCACAGGAAGCCTCCTGCCTCAGAAGATAGCACCAAAGAGATGGTTGAGATTGGAGGCTGGAATTTGGCCTCTGGTCAGTTTCCATCACATCCCTCCTCTGGCCGCTGACCCCGCGGGCTCTGCCTTCCTGATATGTTTGCTAAGCTGGGATTCCTGTGCCCCTGGCGCCTTCGCCTCCCTGTGTCACCCTTGCTCTGATTCCCCAGAGGTTAGGAGAGCCACCAGGTTTCCAGCCTCCAGGGTGTCACCCCTTTGTGTCAGCCCCCATTCAGTGGCCTCTGCTTCCGCATGGAAAGTTTCTCCTCATGTGCCTTCTCAACTTCTATATAATCCTCCCTCCTCGTGCCCCCTGTGTGTTCCTCCTGTTCCAGCTCTTTGCACCCGTACACCAGATTGATTTTATACAAACGATATGCCATCAACACCAAACCGGAAAGCTCGATGGGCATGTACTCTAATCAACAAAAGCCAGCAAAGCTTCTCATACTCGTGATAATAGCCAAGCGTGAACACGTTGTCTCTTTGGAGGCTTCCTTCCAAGATGGTGGCCCTGTCTAATCACTAATAAGTCTCTCTCACTTAGCTTTTGTGCTCCTGGTAGGCTTGTCTTTTGGGGGGACTGTACGGGGGGGAAGAGATGTATTTGGTATGGCTGACACTGCAGATTGTGGGGCTAGTCAGCTCACTTCTGGTCCCCATTTGGTGCACCCCAAAGCATTAGACTCAGAGAGCACAGGCTCCCGGGGCTTCGGCACTGGAATGGGAGCAAGCCAGTTAAGACGGAGAGAGCTGCCTCCCCAGAGTCCTAGCTGTCCTCCGTGAATGCCGAAGGCAATGAGAGATATGCCGGCCGAGTAAACTTCTCTTTGTGTACGTGTTCTCTCTTTTCAAGTTTGCTTCAGTGTGAATGTCCCTCTGTAAGGTAAGGCTTCCAGAGTGGGGAGTCTCTCCAGGTAGGTGAGCCCACAGGCCCGATGACATAGAGGTCCCTTTCAACCTCATGATCCGTCTCCATTCAGCCATCCATGCTGCATGGCAGGACCCCATGGAAGCCCCCCCTGCATGCTCCTGCATGACTGGGCTGTGCTGAGAGAAAACCTGGGAAGTGGGCTCGAGAACTCACACCCTCACTTACTTAGCAGCCCCAGGAGGAGCCCTGCTGGGCAGGCATCCCTTCACCCTAATGCTAGTCCACCTGCCCAGGGACCCCAATAGCATGGGCGATAATAAGACACCATCATCATCCTCCATCCTGGTGGATCAGGACCAGAGCTTTGCATGGTCCTTCACTAAAGACACCTCCAAGGAAACGTCCATGTCAGAGTGAGATCCCTTGGCCCCTAAGAGGCTATTGACTCTTGCAAAGAGCCACAGTGGCTCTGGCCCAGGTCTAGAGGCCATGGGAAAACTCCACATCCCTGTTTTGGGTAGCTTGCTTAAGTGATAGCACGATACAGTGGACAAGGGACTGGCTTTGATCACAGAAAGACTGGGGTTGACTATGACTGCTGTCACAGGATAGCCTTGGGATCATGAGAAGTCACTTCACCCTGACCCTCAGACCTTCTTATTTGTAAAACGGAGACTAGTCTCTCACAGAATTGAAAGCTTTATGTGCTCCTAGCTTCTTGGGAAGTTTAGTTCCTCTCTCTCCCTTCATGGCTCCTTCCCATAGTCTGAAGGACTTCCTCTCTCACCAAGGCTCCAGGATCCAGGAATTAAGTGTTACAAGAAGTCACATGATGTTTGGGCTTGGAAATCAGACACAACCATGGCCTTCTACTTTGGCCTATGGGATCTTAAAATGCTGAGCACTGTCTGCTACCCAGCAAACAGGATAGTGAGAGAGACCGGAGCCTAAGGCTGAGGGAAGCTGGATAACACTCCTGCCACACAGAGGTCAAGAGAGCTCAGATTATAGGACAGCATCACCACTCAGGGTAGTAGCTATTTGAAGGCAAGACGATATCTGAGGCCTGGGAAGAAACGCCACTCAGGAGTCTATGCAGATCCTGCTGGGCTTCATTCTGGTGCAGTCATTGATGCTACAAGAGGGTGACCCACCAGATGGGGGATTCTCGAGTTTTTAATCCCTTGCGATAGTACCAAAGGTTCCTTCATGTGTAGTCACTTTGTTTTTAGAATAAAGAGCTATATAGCCCAGACTGGGCTGGAAGTAGCTGTATAACCTAGGCTGTCTTCAAACTCCTAATCCCCCTCCCTCAGCCTCCTAAGTACTAGAGTTAGAGGCATGTACCACCACATCTGGCCCAGGTCACCTCTCTTTGCTCTGTGAACTGCTCACCACATGTATCCGCTCTGCCTTCATTCTCAGTAGTGTTTTGTCTGAATGCAGCTGTGTGACTTCCAGTGTCCTAGCTTTGGCATGGTAGCTGTCATCAGTGGGCACCATTCCAGGGCACCATCCAGAGGTCCCTTAGCCCAACAGTTATAGAGGTGAAACCCAGACTAGCCATTTTTGCTGCCATCTGAGAATTCTGATTGCAGCAGTATTCTTGTGGATTGTGGTGGAAGACTAGGCAGTGCTTCCAGTTAGTCCTCATAAGCATCCCACAAAAGGGTCAGAGTCTGTCTAGTTAGTTCTGGATTCGACTGGGCATTTCTCTAGGCTCATGAGTTTTCCTTTATGGCTTGATGACGGTTGGGTGGGGTTGTACCTTCATGAGTTCATCAACATAGTCTTTATTGAATTTAATGCCCTCCTTACCCCATCAACACTTGAACATACACATACACCCCACACCTACCTGTTGGGAGCATGGGAGGCTCCGTGAGGCGAAATGTGATGGAAGGGGAGAGAGGAGGGAGAAATCGGGGTCAGCTGGCTGGTGAAGCCAGGTCTGGGCAGAGAAAGATAAAGATGGTGAAGGAGAGAGAAGCATCCGTGAAAAGATTGCTTTTCTGACCAACAGGATGAATGGAGCCTGTACTTGGTCCTTTCTCTCCAGACCTGGAGGAGGACATTGACAACAGCAAGGCAAAAATCTTTCTACCAATACTCTATGAGCACTACCTAGACAAAGATGGAGTACAGGGAGAAACTGATTGGAATACGTACGTGATAATAGTGATTAAAAGATCCAGGACTTCACTGACCCAGCTGAGGAGAGGAGCTGTATGTTTTGCCGTTCACAGTTACAGGATGGAGAGAAAGATGGGGTGATGGAGAAGCTGCCCCCAGCAGACAGGCTGGGATCCAGGTCCTCCATGATCCCAAGAGCCTTGTCAGGCCATGGCCATCCCTCTGTCTTCCAGACAGGGACACCTTGCTAAAGGAGCAGGGTCCTCCTGCCTTTGTCTTTCAGAGAGCTCTGAAGGAGTGTCCCGTCGCCCGGAGTGCAGAGACATGCTTAGAGGCTGGCTCAGGTGTAACAAAGGAAAATAAGAAACAGCCTTGGTCCTTCCCAAGGAGGGGCTCAGTCCTGCAGCCTTTAAGGCTGCCAGCCCGCCTTTGCTCTCTGCAGGGTACAGGTGTATAGGCAAACTGTGCATACGCATGGGGTCCCCTGCCTGCACCAACCTCAAAGTTCAGGCCTCGAATCTCCAGAGAATTGTCAGTCATGACAGAAAGAAGCCCCCCAAACCTATTGTTGTTTATGGGGTATGGATGCCCTGTTTCCTCCTATTGTTTGTGCTGAGAATGTAGAAGGAGCAAGTGGCAGGCTTGGATGGAACCTAAAGGTAATATTTAGCTGGGTGTGGTGGCTTACATCCTTGATCTAGCACTCAGGGAGGCAGAGGCAGGCATATCTCTGTGAGTTCGTGGCTAGCCTGGTCTGCGAAGTGAGTTCCAGAAGAGCCAGGGCTGTTTCACAGAGACACAATGTCCCCGGGGGCAGAGGAGGGGAGTAATATTCAAGTATGACTGTAGAATTCTGGGATTTGACAAATGTACCTCAGGTTTGTCGTCTACGATGACTTCACATCAACCTTTATCTCGTCAAAGGGAAGGGGCCTGGCCACAGGCACGCTAGCCATCTTCTAGCCTTGTTTTTCTGGATTCTTATTTTGGAGACATACTCCACCTTGTAGGGTTTCCATGGAGCACAGAGTGTCTTTCAGGCATGTGAGTCCCAATGAGTCGGGGTTGCTAATGGCTGGGCCAGTGAAGCATGAAACCTTCTGCCTTGCATAGAGACAAGCCCTACAGAGCACACTTGTCAACTGAGACAACCCGCAGAGTGAGCTACATCTTTCCTGGAGACTGTAGCTAGCTCACTCCTCATCCCACGGCAGTCATCTCCAGAGCTTGAAGTCTCCCCAGAGAAGCATGACAGACTTGGGTCCGAGGTACTGAGCTGGACCCAAATATCCAGAATAGAGTCACCCCCAAATATGGGACTCCAGAATTACACACTCATTCTATATCACAGGCAGTGGGCTAAGGAGGAAGACACTAGACCCCTGGGTGCCGGCTCCTGCTGTGTGTGCCACCCTGAACGAGTTACTAGGGTTCTCTACTCACTTCCAGTGAAATAAGGGGTTTGAGTATCCCCAAGGTTCCTTGCAGACCTCCATGTCAGCATGCTTCATGAGGAAAGGGATCTGTGAGGTCCTAAAATTCCTCACAATAACATGTCCACGGACTATACCATTTTGATGAATTCTAAAAATACCTGTACCCGTACCTATCTGCCTGTACTGAGTACAAGGAACACCTCCATCCTCTCCAGAAGTGCCTGGTTCCTTTAGCTCCAAAAAAACTCGATTTACTTTGTCTAAAAGAGAGATTCTATCCTTTTCTTTTTGAGCATGTGAATTATGTGCAGCGGTGGCTGGTGTGTGTGTGTGTGTGTGTGTGTGTGTGTGTGTGTGTGTGTGTGTGTGCAGCCAGAAATGGCATCCAGTGTTATTCCTCAGGCCTTGTCCACCTTGTTTTTTGATGCAAGGGTTCTTCATTGACCTGGAGCTCCCAGATTAAGCTGGACCAGTTGGCCAATGAGGCGGTGCCATCTACCTGCCTCTGCCTTCTCGGTACTTGGATTACAAGTGTGCCCATACTCAGCTTTTTCTGGTGTGGGTTCCAGGGATCAAATTCAGGTCATCGTGCTCACATAGCACAGCATTTGACCAACTGAGCCGTCCCCATCTCCTCGGCTCTTGATCTTCCTCTTGTAACTGCTGTTTCAACTTGTTTTCTCAGGCTTCACACAAATGCCACCACACATTGTGTGTATATTTCTTCTTTGTGTTGCATCTTTCTCTCAGCATCATGCCTTTAAGGGTAGGGCTCATACTTTTAAGTTTTGATTATGGAAAATTCTAATCATGTGCTAATGTAGAGACAAGGGTCAAGTGCACCGCCTTAGACCTGTGAGCCAAGGTCAACAATTATTTCTACTGAGGGGGTTTTACTGCTTTGTTAAGGGGTACAACCCCCCCCCCATACTTATATTCAGGCATTCCTGAATATAGCCGGCATTTGGTCTGGTCTTCCGGTATTTGGTATTTGGTCCTTCTGGTGTATAGCAGGTGTTGGTCAGTTTGGGGATGAGTGAATGCACTCTGTACATCTTAGAGATCTCTGCAGTACTTGTCCAGATAGTATTTCTCTCCCAGATTCATCTCTCAATTCTCTCCTCACCTTTTATGGCCCAAGACCCATGCCAGTCTATGCCTGGAAGTGTAACGTAATTAGAACCTTTATTAGGAAACCTAAAATTGCTGTTGAATCAGGAGAGAAAGTGGGTGATCTCACCTTGACGTATTCGAATGTTTACAGTTCCTGTTTCAAAGCCAGCAGGCAGCACAATAATAAATCCGAGGCCAAGAGAACTGATCTCCATCCAGCACATTTTCATAAATAAGGCGGAGGGGGAGGCTGGTGAGTAGAGCACCTCAGACTTAGCCAGGACCAGACTGCAAAATTTCCCTCTTGAAGACTTCAGCTCTTAGCAGCAACATTCTATTGAAACATCCATAGTAAGTAGCGAAGGTCTCCACAGTTAGCTCAGGTTTGCCACGGTTTGCTGCCTGCTTCCAGCTGGAGACCTGGGCTTCTGCTGCATCACCTCAGATGTTGTTGCTGCGTGCCCAGCCATGTGCGGCAGCCTACACACTGCAAAGCCCTGCTCAGTGGCCTTGCGCCCAAGAAGCAGCAGCAGACAAGGCGGTAACCCCTCCTACCGCTTTTCATCCATGTTTTCCATACCATGCTCAGTCTCTTGGCTGCCCAGGACCTTCCTGCCAAACTTCAAGATCCACCCAGTAGTACACTGTCAAATCAATTCTGTGGAGAAAAAAAAAAAAATCTCAAAAGGCATAGGTTAGAATGGGGTAGAAAAGAACAGAATGGACAGAACATTGGAATAGAATACAGAACACATCACAGATAGTACATGTAGACTATGGTTTGCTGAATCTTGGAGTGATAGCATGAAGTGATATGCACTAGAATATGTATATATATAAATCCCCGCCGGGCGGTGGTGGCGCACGCCTTTAATCCCAGCACTCGGGAGGCAGAGCCAGGAGGATCTTTGTGAGTTCGAGGCCAGCCTGGTCTACAGAGCAAGATCTAGGAAAGGCGCAAAGCTACACAGAGAAACAAAACAAAACAAAACAAAACAAAACAAAACAAAACAAAACAAAACAAAACAAAACAAAAAAATCCCCAAATTTCTAAGGGCTATAAATTAGGTGCACACTGCCCCCATAAAGTGTAAGAAATGAACCCAAAATCTTTTCTAAATGTTTATTTTATTGTGTATATGTCTGTATGCCTAACTCTATGTATGCAAAAGCTAACTCTATGTATGCCTAACCACATGCATGCAAAAGCTCACAGAGGTCAGACCTCATGGAACTGGAGTTCCAGAGCATTGTGAGTTGCCATGTGGGTGCTGGGAACCAAACCCAGATCCTCTGCAAGAGCATTAAGTTCTCTTAATCACTGAACTTTCTCTCCAACCCCAAGACTCAAATCTTAATAGTTATGGGGGCTGAATGAACTGAGCTATGTGAGGTGAATGCACATTTTTTTTTAATGCAACCACACACAGCAGGCAGAAATCATGGAACTGGTAGGTTCGGCTAGGAAAAGCTCTTCTAGCCAGTCCATAGATCACCACATCTATGCCTCCTGGCAGGTCTTACTAGGAGGCAGGATAGCTCATGCCAGGGAACCCAACCCCAAGCGGAACAAGCTGAACACAAGTCCTGACTCACTGCTTGCTGAGGTCACTGTGAGCAAGCCACTTAATGCCTACAAGCCTGGCTGCCATCTTCATAGTAGGTTATGGCAGTGTTCACCTCCCCTTAGAGGGGGTACAGGCTTTGTGTGTCAGGCACTAAGGCATTTACTCCATGCAGGGTTCACATCTAGCCAGGTCTGTAGCTCTGAGCTGTGTCCCTTTTTTCCCACGTGAAGAAACTGAGGCTGTCCCAGGCACCACGGTAGAGAGAAACACTAGGCAGATACCCAACCCACACAGAGCTCTAGGCTATGGAAGACAGCCACTGGCTGAGCCATCAGTTAGCCCCAAGTGCCAAGAAGGAGGAGTTCCAGGCAGGGAGGAAGGGAGGGACTGGTGTGAGACAGGACCAGTGGCTGTTGGGATGGTTCCCCAAGAAAGGGCATTCCTCTCCCACAGGGCACCAAAAGACCCCTGCACTTTGCAGCAGATCTCAGGACTGGTACACAGCACTGTGAAAGGGGATTAACCCTCTCTGTCCTCAGTTCTGCTCTTGAAGGGTGGTTTAGCCTTCCAACCAGAAAAAAAAGGGCCTGGTGCTCTCTGCTGGGCTCTGTAGAGTTCATTCAAAGGGGAGTTTGTACAGCTCTGGGTGCTGTTAGCTTTCCTGGGGCACCATGGCTCACAGGCCAGTTGTGAATTCTAAACCTAGTTGTGTTCGTGTGCACTCTAGCAGGGCGTGTGGGACTCAGTTGGCACCGCATGACTCTTAGCTGGAATTTAGGTTCTATACATCTGTTGCCAAGTTCTATAGCCAAATGGCCCAAGCCAAAGTGTTCTTGTGGATGCCGGGCAGGCCTAGGTTGTGGGCACTGCCCACAAAGCCTCTTTTCCAAGAATAGGCCAAAGGTGTGCCTGGAGCTAATGGTCTCAGTTGGCTCCGCATGGTCTTTTTTCCAGGAGGAGGCCCCTTGTTATTTACAGCCTCCCCTATGGGGCATAATATAGTCACTGAAGCCTGAGGGGATCCTCGTGTCCTGGGAACCTTCTCAGGGCTTTTCCTGTGTGTGTTATTCAGAGAGAGCTGTGGTACCACAGAAAATCAGCTCTTATAAGGGCATGCATGCTTCAATCAGTGATGCTCATGGCAGTACTGAGGATGAACCCAGAATCTTGCATATATGACAAGTGTTCTACCACTGAACGGTACCTCAACTCTAAACCAGTATACCACCCCATCAAAAACCTAACACAGTACATTCTCACCGGGAAAGCCTAAATTTGCCACTACATATGACACAGCTGTATCGTGTTGTATGTTCCAGAGACCCTGAATTCCCACCTCAAATCAACAGCCTCTCCAGGTGTGAGATTCTGATGTCGGAATCTGAATAAAGTTTTATTGGGATGCTCCCCAGGGTCATTCAGTTGCATCGTGTCCATAATGCCTTTGTGCTACAGGAGTGGAGTCATGGTGTGGTTGCGACAGAGACCACGTGGCTCACAGAGCCTAACATGTTTACTTAGCTGGCTGGCCTTTTAGAAAAACTCGTCAACGTATTGTTGTGACAAACTGTCTGACCTAAGAGAGCTTAAGAAAGACAAGGTTTCCTGGGCTCACCATTATTGAGGACGCAGACCACCATGGCTGGGGAGGCACGGTGATGGGAACAGATGAAGGGCATGCTTACCTGGCTCCCTCCCTTTCCCCATTTTATTCAGACGGGGGCCACCAGCACAAGAGATCGTGCCACCCACGTTCAGAGTGGGTCTTCCCCTCCTCAGTTAACAGTCTCTGGGCAAACACCCTCGCAGATATGCTCAGAGGCCTCCTCACAAAGAGGACTGTCCCAGTCTGGACCCCAGATTCAGAAGCCCCCCTTTACACTCTACATTTGCTTAGAACGATCAAGCCATAGAATGTGGACGACGGTGAAAGTACTTGGGAAATAGCCTTCAATCTCCTCACCTAACCAGTAGCAGATAACAAGGAACATGATTCCTGCTTCTGTGGGAGCAGAAGCCACCAGGGAGTTGGGCATTGGGTCCCACCCCCTTCCTTCTGGAAGCTTCCAAACCAGCACTATAGTTTTGTTTTGTCTTTTGTCTTTTTTTATTTTTTCAAAGAGCATGCCAACAAGCGTTTGAGGTTTTGTGACCACCTGCCCTTCCTGTGACAGCAGCCGATGGTTGTCTACAAGGCCCAGCTAATGCAGAAATAGTAACTGGCTGAGCCCTCTTACTTTTGGAAATAGTTGTTAGGTGTGAGGAGAAGAGTGGGTCATGCTGGGATTCTAGAGCTGCTTTGCGCCTTCTTTTTCTAAAGGAACCCTGCAAATGGGATTTCTTTATTTTAAAAAATGAACAGTTTAGCAAGCAATAGCTAGGAGGAGGGGAGGAGGAGTGAATTCCATCCAACAGCTGACCTGACAGAACTCAGCTGTGGTCAGTTGTTCAGAATGGCCGGCGGGCTGAGGCCATTTGGTTCATTTTCAAACGACATTGGTAGCCAGGTGTAGTGACTTCCACCTGTAATCCCAACACTTGGGAGGTGGAGGTAGGGAGGATCGGAAGTCCAAGTCAACCTCAGCTACCAAAGACCCTGTCTGCAAAAATAAAGAAGTAAAAATTAATTAATTATTTGATTGATTAGAATGGGCTGGGAGATGTCTCGTCATCTGAAAGCGTGGAGTGCACAAGCATGATGAGCCCGTGTGAAAAGCTGAATGCAGTGGCACACTCCTATAATCCCAGCACCCCTAAAGTGAGATGAGAGGTAGAGGCAGGAGGCTCAGCCGGAAGCTCGGGGGCCAACAGCCTGGAGTGCAGAGCACAGAGGCAGAAACAAGACCCCACCTCACCAGGGAGAAGACCAGGACCTACACCAGGAAGTTGTTGTCAGACCTCCACCTATGTGCACACACATGTGTGAGAACACACAGATACCAGATTAAAAAGAAAACTGTGATGCACATGTTTTATATATATATATAAGTGCATATATCTACACATGTATCTATTATATACTTGCATATAAATATATGTATATGAATATCCCTGGGCATGATGGGGAATGCCTGTAATCCTAATGCTAAAGAGACAGAGGATGACTGAGTTCTAGGCCAGCCAAGCTATAGAGTAAGACCCTGTCTCAAAAAGGAAGTGTGTGTGTGTGTGTGTGTGTGTGTGTGTGTGTGTGCGCGCGCGCGCGCGCGCGCGCATGTGCATGTGGAGAGAGAGAGAGACAGAGACAGAGAGAAAGAGAGAATGCATGCACACATGCTCGAAATGCCCCCACAGAAGTAGGTAGAGAGGAGAGCTGCCAAATTGTGGTGGGTCATGTGGGGTCCTCCATCTTTGGCTCCTGTGGTTCCCATCTTTGTGTACCAAACACCTCCCCCAAGCCCCCTTTTCCCTCTTTAGACCGGGGAGGGGCCAGGAACCCGAGTGAAGGGTTCTGAATTTAGCTGCTGTAAAGCTCATCATTCATGTTTTAAAGGGAAATTGGTGTTGGCTTCCTTCTCCCGTCCAAGGTTCAAGGAACTTTATGAAATAAGAATAGCGGTCACAACTCCAGGACGATGGCCCGTTTGGTTAGGAGAATGGATCGTTGTCGAAGACTGAATTGGCTAATTCTGGACATCAGATTAAAGAGGAGGAGAATGCCAGTGGGGCCCCTTCTGGGAAACTGAAACGACCTCAGGACCTGAGTCTCTGTCCCTGGCAGGCGGCATCAGGACCAGAGGGACATAGACACACCGGGGACGACTCTGCTGCTCCCAGTGCCCCAGGCTCCTAGCACTCCATGTGTGTGTGTGTGTGTGTGTGTGTGTGTGTGTGTGTGTGTGTTCTTCATAGAAAGCAGCAACTCTGATGTCACGGGAAGCAGTGCTCAAAGCAAAATCTGGCTTCTGCCGTTTGTTTTTCTTCATGGTACCTTGTTTCAGAAAGTGTCAAGATGGCCCACTGGGATGTACAGTGGACATGCCACTACTGTGGATTTTATATCAGGGGGGGGGGGCGGGGAGGGGGCCGGCGGCGCAGGAGTGAGGCACAAAAGGAAGGTCCTGTCTTGTTTTCTTTTTTCTCATCTTTTTTCTCATTTATGTTTGCTTATTTTTTAAGGTTGTAACTTTATATTTCTCCCTCCAAACCCTCCCATGTACCCCTCCCCACTCTCCTTCAAGTCTGGTCATCAATTGTTATTGTATGCACATGTGTATTTGTGTATATATATATATTCCTAAATATAACCGATTAAAGGTTCTTTTAAGTGGGCACACATTTGGCTCATTGCTGTAAGTGCAGGCAGGGCACTTCTAGATTTAGTGGGCATGGGAGGTGAAAGGACAGTGCTGCTGAGAAGTGACACCAGACAGAAGCCTCTCCCGGGTAACCAGATAGATAATTCCGTTTGTTCCATCATGACGGCGTTGACCTGTGTTTGAGAAGGACCGTGCTGATAATTTACTTTGTTCCATGGCATTGAGTGTTCCCACTTGAGTGTATTCAGTCTCTTGATCCTTATAGCAAACGCATGGGGAGCAGTACTGATGCCCCTATTTTATGACTGAATAAATGAGGACACAGAGATGACATAATTTGCCCAAGCCTAGACGTGTTGGTAATTGGAGAATCCAGAATAAAATCTAGGGGGCTAGATGGCTCAGCAGTTAAGAGCACTGGCTGCTTTTCCAGAGGTTCAAGTCCCAGCCACCCGCATGTCAACTCACAACTATACAAATAGAATCTAGATTAGGGGTTCTCAACCTTTATCCCTTTAATACAGCTCCTCATGTGGTGATGACCCCCAACCATAAAATTATCTCGTTGCTACTTCATAGTTGTAATTTTGCTACTGTTAGGAATCATAATGTATAGATCTGATATGCAAGCCTGTGGGGGCCACGACCCACAGGTTGAGACCACTGATATAGGTGGTTGGGCAGCGGGCATGAAGGCTAGCCACTGAGGATCCTGCCTCTCAAAAGTGACTTAGAAAGAAGCCAATGGGATTCACTGGTAAGCTTTCAGATGTCTCCATTTTATTTTATTTTATTTTAAAGGAATATCAAGTATGAATGGAAGGGAGGAAACTGAGAAGAATGCCCACAGTTAGCATGAACTTCAAGGAGCTAAATCCAGAACTGTAGACTCCTGAACAAGCTTTGCAATATCAAAAAGTCTGTTTTGAAACTGCTAAGAAAAAAAAACTGGCCTACCTCTCCATACGTAGCCTGAACAAGGCTGTGCATCTGAATTACTCAGAGCTTTCAAAGTGCAGATGCTGAGCCCCACACTGCAGAGCCGAGTGCCTGAGGTCTGGGGCAAGGCCTAGGTTTCTGTACAGCTGTATTTGCTTTTGATAGACCAAGAGCCTCTGTTAAACAGTGACCAGGCTGCGCGGGAGCTGGGTGGTAGAACACTTGCTGAGCATGCATGAAGTGAAGGGTTCTATCCCCAGCATGCTCCTATACACACACACAACACACACACACACACACAAACACACAAACCACACACACACAC
>CABHPR010142857.1:25197-42010 GCA_902168415.1 Peromyscus melanophrys
CACACACATAACACACAAACCACACAACACACACTTACACATAATACACACATATGTACACCACAGACACACACTCAGCACACACACACACTCAGCGTGCACACACACACACACACACACACACATACACACACACCACACACATCCCCAAAGGACAAAGCTAAATGAAGCAAGGCCATGATTATGCATGCAATGAATTTTCCCCCAAAGAGAAACATATTCAAAATACAGAGATTAGGGCAAGAACCGCTTAGAGGGAACTGAAGCCAAGAGAAAGGAATCAGTTTTCATGAAGCTATTAGTCATCCCAGTAGCTCATGCCCAGGCCGGACCTCAGACCAGTTAAGCAGACTCTGGATGTAAGCACCGACCGTACCGGTTAAGGCCCTCCCTGTGATTCCTGTGTGGGTCTGGAATTCAAATGCTGCTCTAGGCCCTGTTGCTGAAGATTCTGCTGTGTCTGCCCCAACTTGTGCTGATGTGAACATGAAAAAATAGACCAATAAAGTCAAACAGTCGGAGACAGGCACAGGGTCCCCTACATTCTGGAATAGTACTTAGGAAAATACAGGGTTATTTCTACATGGATGCAATTTTTACTATTTTACATGTATTGCTTATGTGCTTATGGGGCATGCACGTGGAGGTCAGAGGACAATTTCAGAAGCTGGTCCTTTTTTTCCACCATGTGGGTCCTAGGGATCCAACTCAGGTCTTCAGGTTTGGCAGCAAGTGTCTACCCACTGATCCTCCTTAGCAGCACTGAGCTGGGTATTCTTAAAGCAGGGGTCTACACGTTTTCATGAGAATTCATTTGTGGATGTTTAGAGAGAGAATGGTAAGTCACATGGAGCCAGTTCACGTCAGGTACATGGAAAAGTACTCTAAGTGTGTGTATTCCTCCGTTGAACGAGGTCCCAATATCACCCTCGTAGACAAGATTTTTAGAAATGAATGCTAAGCCGGAAGTGGTGGCACACGCCTTTAGTCCCAGCACTCAGGAGGTAAAGGCAGGCAGGTCTCTGAGCTGAAGTTCACCCTGATCTACAAAGCGAGTTCCAGGAGAGCCAGGGCATAGAGAAACCCTGCCTCAAAAATAATAAATAGATAGATAGATAGATAGATAGATAGATAGATAGATAGATAGATAGATAGATGAATAAATAAATAAACAAATAAACAAATAGTAAATAAAGGAGAAGCCGTAAAGGATTATGTTTAGAGAAATTTCTAACTTGAGAGTTGACTTGAAATTCTGTTCCGTCATTTTAGCTACTCAGAGCTCTGGACTCAAACCACTTAATTTCACATACCAGCATGTTTATAGATGCCCTATTTTTTTTTTTTTTTTACACTTTGGAACGTTCTATGAAAGGGAGAACAGAGTGAAACTTAAGAATATTGACGTTTTTAAAGCAGAGGGATTGGGTAGATGAAATAAAAATTATTTCAAGCTCATAAACATGAAGTCTCCCCTGTCACCCACTTCTCAGTGGGGACTTCAAGGACTATCAAAGAAGGGTGTGACCCATATGACACAGATGCCACCTGCAAAAGGCAGTCTTGTGGGGACTTGGGAAGAGAGGGAGGTGAGAAATGCTGGTGTTGAGGGAGACTTGAGGAACCTAACAGAGGCCATTACAGGCATCCTGTGCCCTTATTTCTAGTCACAGCCGTGAGGCGCAGTTTCCTGGCTCCACCACTGTGCTATGTTGTCGCTGTCACTCACACCAAGCAGAGGAAGAGCATGAGAGGGACCGGGACCAGCAGGACAGACACTTGAGGGCCAGCCCCATGACACAGTCAGTAAGAGCACAGTCATCAGCTAATCTGAACATCAGAGTAGGACGGAGGCAGATGTCACAGAGGCGAACAGCACAGCTCCTCCAAGAGCTGGCATTATGAGCTCAGTGTGAGAGAGCTCTGAGTGAATCGCCCTTGCCAGACAAAAAGTAACCGGAGCCCATCTTGGTGCTGGCTGGGGTCTACCATGCTACCCAGGGGGCCTCCTGGCCTGAAGGATAAGTCGGGTTCTTGGGGCTTTGTTTCTTGGGTGGAGTCTCTCAGATGTGGGGTGCTGTGATACTGCTCCCCCCAAATTCTTCCTCCATCCCCCATGTAGATGCCAGAAACATGCCTCTTCCTTAGAGTCAGGTTTGGCTCTCCTGAGCCTCAGCTTCCATTACTGAAGAAACGCCAGAGGAAGTAGGAATTGCTTTCCCTAGCGTTGACTTCTAACGTCCATCCCCATCAAGGCCCTAAACACATTTGCCTTGATGGAATTTCCCCAAACCCCAGTTGGTTACTGTCCCTATCTTATAGTAGCAATTAGAGAGCTAACTCTGTGCCTGGGGCACTAGACAAGAGAACCCATCAGTTAGGCCTAGCTGCCACTCATGGGCCCCTGGGGCTCGGTCCTTGTCTGGGCTATCCAACTGCACACTCCTCATGAGTCAGACATTAGCTTCCACCCCACTCCCGCCTCTGCTTTCCCAATGGACAAACCCCTCTGGCAGAATGGCAGCCATTGGCCCTAAATCCAGGTCACTTTGCTGGTTTAGATACAGGAGCAGCAGGAGAGGCTCATTCATTTCTTCCAGCAGATGCCCATGGATGTCAATCAATGACAGGCATAGGGCTGAGGATGGAATGGTGAGTTCAAGCCCATCCCTGCTTGTAATAGGGTTCATAGGGAGGCCCACGGTGTGTAAAAATACAGAAGTGGTAGGGCGTCCACCGAAGGCTCTCAGACCACTCGTGGGGGAAAAGCAAGGCTTCCTGAAGGAAGGACATTCACACTGAGATGGGAGAGAGAAACAGAAGACGACCTGCAGGCAAGGAAGAGAGGTGTACCCCAGGCAGAAGGCGAGCTGTGCAAAGGACAGAGGCATGAAGAAGCCCTGTGAGTGTGGAGCATCTTATGGGTCAGCAGGGTCCAGAGGTGATATCAAGGTGCACAGGGACAGGATCCTAAAGGCCTTAGAAGTGAGCAAGCATAGGATCTTGGGATTTGGTTCTCAGAGTAGTGAGGCACCATACAAGAATCTAGATCAGTAAAGAAAGTGCTGGAAGGCCCCAAGGTAGCACTGGCTTAGGGTTTGGAGGCATAGAGAGAAATGCAGGATTGTCCCCTAGCTCATCAGTGGCATACTGCAGGGACACACCTGAGAGGTGTGTGATGTGGGCCATGGCCCACAGTGCCCACAGCTACCAGATGCCCACTCAATACACTTGGCAGTCTATAAGGCATTGTCACCACCACAGTTTCACAGACAGAAACACAGTACCCACGGAGCTTAACATCAATGTCCTGTAAGCAGGGAAGGACAGTATCTGCGACAGTGGCCTTTGTTTTTCTCCATGCGTCCTTGCCTGAGTGTGGCCCAGAGGTCATAGGAAAGGCTGTATAGAGGAGGAAGGTCTGTGGAGTCAGAATGATGTTCTGTGTGTCCGGTATCACTTCTCAGGCTGCACAGTATGAGCACTGGGAAGGCATATGGACTGACCAAGGACAGAGTAGGCAATATCTCTGAAAGTCTGAGTTTGAACTGGAGTTGAGTCTTGGGTATACTGTGAAGCAAGCAGAAGTATTGGAAAGAATAAAATTAATGAGTGAAGGAGACAGTGGCAGCCCTTTCTGATTTGGGGGGTGCTATGCGGCCTGTATGCCAGTGATATATAGAGAGGGTGCTTTGAAAAACATCCCAAGCCTCCCATCTCCAACAGTCAGGAACTGCATCCCATTGGGGCTATTTAAATTGGAAATGGGTAACTAACGTGCACCTGAAATGTCTCCAAGGGAAATAGGGCCAGGAGCTAAGTTGTGCAAGGAGCTGTGACCAGTCTGTAGAGGTCAGCAAGAACAGCATCCTCTGGCACGGAGATGTGACTCGATAGCAGAATGCCTGCCTGTCCTGTGCAAGACATGGGTTACCCAGCAGTATTCCTAGATGACTTGTAGGAGGGGGAAATGGCGTGCTCTCTGGAATGTACTCGTGTGATTCTGGAATTCCCGTGAGAAACCCAGAACTGAGCTAAATTACTCTCCAAGCCAGCTCGTGATTCAATCACCTCTAGATATAGCCCCAGAGCCCGGTTCTCCAAGCACAGAACCAGTGAGTTGTGAAGCCTGGACACATCGTAGACTGTAGCTCCATTGCTGTGCCCAGCTGACCTCAAGAAAGCAAACCAGTTTCCATGACTAAGGAGGGCTAATCTGTCACTAATGACTGACTGACGAAATACGAGCAATTAAGTCAACAAGAACAACCAATGCCGAAGAGTATAGGGTTTTCTGAGGTTCTTTATGTGCACCCTGCCCTCCTTGGTGGCTAGTTGAAAGGGTGGACCAGGAAGGAGGTGTCCCCACCCTGAATCCCAGTTTATCCTTAACTGTGTTCCAAATGGATCTTTCCTCCTGTTCTATTCTTTGGATCCTTCACCCTCCCTGGAACCTTTCACTCCAGCCTCCGGAGTATGTGCCGCTTGGTTGCCCTTTGGACAGTGCCTGGTGCTTTACAAGTTGTTACTCCTCTCTTCTCTCCACCTCTACCTCCCTCTGGCCAGCCTTCACCCAGCACAGCCCTCCCATCCTTTAGCTCTACAACCCCACCCTCCTTCCACAGTGAATCCCCAAAAGAGTTGCTGCCACACTCTTTCCGCAGCCACCACCACCCCACGGCCAGTTTGCATCACCCTAGGGACCACCCTTGTTGTCTCTCTCTGAAGCAGTTCTTTGCTCAGGACCTCCCATTCCTCTGGCTCTGCTACCCCAGAAGGAGAACAGCCAGTCCTGCCCTAGGCCAGTTTTCCTGCTGGAGAAGACCACACTGTGTCTGAGTTCCCCTGCTGAAGGGACCACAGACATCTGCAGTGACAGATCCTGTTTCTGGACATTCCTTGTAGTCTTTTTGTCTTCTCTCTCCTCCTTCATAGTCTCTGAGACCTGGACTCTGCAGCTCAAGGCCAAAGAGACAGCGTCAGTCAGGACTCCTTGTACTAAGGACAGAGAAGAGTAGCTCATCCCTGCTCCTTCCTGCCCATCATTATGTTTAATCTTAGTCATTGGAATGGCTCCTCTGCCAGCCTCCCCATGCTCTATACGCTCTCGCTATGATTTCCAACTATCTCCCTATTTGCCTGTGCCAGGCCCTTCCAACTTTTTTTTTTCAAAAGCCTATTGAATTCTTCTAAAAACTGTCTCCTGGTTGGACTTGACCCTTGTCATGTACGCCATCCCATTTCTACAGGGTTCACATCTCCATAAGTTCTACTTGGGGAGGAGGCATCATGCTGAGACCTGGATATGGGTCTGGCTCTCGCCCAGTTGGGGAACCCCAGCCAAGCCACCAAACTTCTCTGAGTCACAGTTTCCTCTGCTGTAAAACTGGAATCAAAATACTCGCCTAGTCCAAGGATCAAATGAGTGAATGAATGTGAAGATGTGTTAAGAAGCTCTGGAATAGTTTCTCCCAATTTCCCTGTAGAATTTTCCTCTAGGGAAAGGTTTGAATATGTTATTCAGGAGCTTGGTATGGAAAGTTTCATGTCAAGTTTGAGGAAGTCAAGCCTAAGCAAAATGGACCAGGTTTCTTTCTTCTAGAATTTCTCAGAGATTTGAATTTGTTCACATGCATGGCAACTGTCCAAAAACAAACACAACATATAGCTTTGCCTCAAAGATATTTTTTTTCACAGACTACTTACTATTACCTTTCAGGTTACAAGTTCCATTGAGAATAGCATATTTCATTATTAATCTTCCTTTAAATAATGACTCTAACCTTTCTATACAGTGTATCTCATCATCTAGGTCACTAACCAGTTGACCAGTGTACCAATTGACCAGCGTACCAGCTAACCAGTGGCCAAAAGGGCACTGTTAGTGGGCCTCCAGCCTCCACTGTATCCCATACTGTGCTCAGTTCTGTGGGATTGGCATTGAAGGCCTCTGTGGTCAGACTCCAGCCTTACCTCCAGACCATCCCTCACCGGGCTCTGGCCCAGGCAGCTGAGCAGACCCACTGTCCTATGCATACATGTTGTATGTTCTTGACCCCTGCCTTATCCCACCTCCCTCACATCTATACCACCACATTCTAAACCATTCTTCAGACCTTAGCCAAACCCCGACTTCTCTGTGGAAGTTCTTTCCAGCTAAAACAGCACATCCCAGACAGGCACACTGGCCCTCTTACTCATCTGTAAGCCCTTTAAGGTTATAGATGACACTTCCCAACCAGAATATGTGGGTTCATTGATTGCTGCCCTCTACCCAAGCCCTAGAAACCAGGAACACACAGATTTCCTCTGGGAACTTGAACAACTAGCTGGCTTGTCCTTGTGAGCTGGGGAATAAAGTCATTGTAGGTTTTCTGACTTAATTCTGTAGATGCTTATTTACTGTGGCAGAACTGCCATCAACCTAAAGTTGACCAAGAGAAGGACCTTATGGTCTAGAGCCGTGGTTCTCAACTTTCCTGCACTGTGACCCTTTAATACAGTTCCTCATGTGGTGGTGACCCCAACCATAAAATTATTTTTGTTGCTACTTCATCACAGTAAATTTTGTTGCTACTGTTATGAATCCTCACGTAAATATCTGTGTTTCCCGGTGGTCTTAGGTGACCCCTATGAATGGGTTGTTCCACCTCCCTTGAGAGGTCGTGACCCACAGGTTAAGGACCACTGGCCTAGACAAAAGTATGAAAACACAGCAAGCCTGTGTGTTGAGTCAACATTGTAATAACAGCCAAGCTAGGGGACCATAAAGTCAGGCAGTAATGAGGGCATCCCTATATCCTGCTGGCGGCCCATCCTTCTACTCAGGGAGGTCATCTGATGCAGAGATGGCAGGACTGTCCAATCCGTCTCTGGGGGAAGAAAAAGCACTGGAGTCTTTGGGCACATGAATTTAAGTTTGTCCCCTGGGTACAACAAGGATTGTCTTCATGGAGATTGACAGTTACAGCAAATGCTTCCAGGGGATATGAGATGGAAGCGGTGCACCCCACTACACACACACACACACACACACACACACACACACACACACACACACACACGCACACATGCACGCACGCACGCACGCACGCATGCACACGCACACTCAGCCTGTGGGAATCCCACTTCCCTGCTTTTCCATCATACTCACGCACCCTCTTCCTTCTCACCTGAACTCATTCTTGTTCTCCTCCTCCTCTTCACCTCTGGGTCCTGGGGCCATCCATTGGTACCTCATTGGAACCACCCTGTATCTGCTCCCAGTAGTTAGAGGCTCGCTTTGGCGAGAGGCTGGTCAACTCGATGCCCAGTCTCCAGGTGGGAGGGGGCCCCTCAAGAGGGAAGTCAAGCCTCAACTCAGCACCTTCTCTTTTCTCTCCACAGAAAACCAAAAGAGATGTCAATAATTTCGACCAAGACTTTACCCGGGAAGAGCCGGTACTTACACTTGTGGATGACGCAATAGTGAAGCAGATTAACCAAGAGGAATTCAAAGGCTTCTCCTACTTTGGTGAAGACCTCATGATGCCCTGAGAAGCTGCTTCTGGTGGAGTTAGCTGACGCTGCAGGAGGGTGCTGAGAAAATCCCGTGTTGCAGAGGCTCAGAAGGTCTCGAACTCTTCCTCCTTCCCAGAGCCCCAGTCCCGTGTCCACTCTATTTATTGCAATCCCCTCCTCCCAGGCCATGTCCTTCCCCACCCCCCACCCCCAGTGACCAGAAGGCACTCTTGGGTCTAGACTCAACCAGGAACACAGATGATTTGAATTGTGTCTGCTCTGTGGGCTGCTGTGCGCAGTGCTGGATTTGGATTGTCCGTCCATCGGCCACGCTGAAGTGACTTCAGTTCTCTTATCACAAAGGAATCAAACAAACCCAACACGAAGACTCTGGCTCTGCCACTGGCTACGGAACCCTGACTCCGCTCTTTTCTCATCCCTCCTGTTCCCCAGCCTGCCACCCCTGCCCGTCTACCTAGGACAAGAGACTGGTGCTTCTTCCTGTGAGGGCAGGTGCCCCAAGGCATACCCTTGATGAGAGGAGCCTGGGGATGCTCAGACTGGCTGACTGTGTGTCAGTTTGCTCTGGAATTGCACATTCCTGCTTGCTTTGGTTTTAGCTTTTTTTGAGCATGCCAAAGTTGTGTACGTTTGTATCTCATGGAAGAAATCATTTTGATTTTGAACGCTTAACATTTAAAACAAAAACAAAAACAAAACTGTTACCAGGTTCACTTTCTAATTGGCCAAAAGATAGACATCCCAGTGTGAATGCAGGTAGATATTAAAGGGCTAATACACAGTGAGAATCCAGTCGTCCAAAGTTTGTTATTTGATGCTTTAGTGATACATGAGGGCTACTGCAAAGAGAGCAAAGGAAACTCTGGCTTCTCATCACAACCATTCTCCCTGAGCACAAAGGCCACCAGAGCAACAACCAAGACCCTGGGGTTCCAGAAAAACTCAACTCCCAAGTTCTCTCTCCAAGTTTTTTTCCCCCCAAGTTCCCAGCATAAACTCTATTTTCTGTGCACTTCTACAAAATGGTAGCACCACTGTGTTGTGGTTTGAGACATTCAGTGTGTCAAATGAAGTATCTGCTTGGGAATGCAAGGAAGGAAACTCAGCCTGGGTCAGGCAGAAGGTCTCAGGAGACTGATGAGCAGATGATTTGAAGACTGACGAGGTAGTGGGATGTGGCCAGAGTTTTGGTGACATGCGATGGCAACTCACGTGGCCTCTATTTAACGGACTGATGTTACCTCCTGTAGATACGCTGACAGTGTTAGTCTTTGACTCCCAAGGGTTCTCTGTGACTTTGTGTATATGTTCCCTGAAGGTCATTTGATTACCTATTTTACTGAACTGATTTAGCAGGGAATGGAATCCATTCCAGCTGTTGCACGTGGATTTCCCAACTGCCCCTGATAATATATACTTGTGAGTGGCTAAGGGGCACCAATGAAGCTTTTGGCCTTTTGTACATTTGAAGTTTGTTTGGTTTTTTTGTTTTGTTTTTTTTCTTTTTTTTTCTTTTTTTGTATATAGTGTTTGCTGCAAGGCCTGTGGAATTAATTCATTGAATATAGAGGTATCAACTGCTGCATGTTCAGGCATATTATAAAACTTTAGTTGATGAAAGAATAACTATAATAATGTCCAGGTGCAACCCTCTTATCAGCTATTGGTTCAAGTTACTGAGAGAGAGGTATGTTTCTTTCTAGGGAGGGCCGGGGTCCTTTATAATTGTTTCTTTCCTTTGGGGTTGAAGATGTAACCATATGATGAGCTATATGAAATTCACAGCAGGTTCTCCTGTGCTCCTTCACGTCCTGATAGAGATGGCCGACGGAGAGGAATGTTCTCCATAGTGGTTGCCAAGCTTGGACAGTGACTATTTTGAGCCCATACTAAGTGTATCCCTATTTGCATCTGGCTGGCCACAGCCTTTGTTACTGATGATGACCTTCAGTTCTCTTTTGCTTTTTTTTTTTTAAATGAAAAACTCAGGTGTAACTGTGATCTGTTCTTATGATGATTGCAAATATTAAATACTATGCTGTATCAATCTGTATGTTTGGCATACCAGGGAAGTGATGAAGAACATTAGGTTAATTTAATTTATCTTCAGTGACTTGACATGCTGGGGGAAGACTATCTTTTGGAGTGGCTAACAAGCACAGAAACATCTTCATGGTGGTATCATCTCATTGCTTAGAAAAAACATGATAATACGCCCATCATACTCAGATATAATCTCTCTCTCTCTCTCTCTCTCTCTCTCTCTCTCTCTCTCTCTCTCCTCAGCTTCCTTTACTGTTGTGAACGTTGGACAGCCAGTATCAAGTGGCTGTTTTCCAGGGCTTGGTGGTATTCACATGACAGTGGGGGCTAGGCCCTTCTTCCCGGCCAACTGGCACTGTGGCTGGGAAATCAAACCATACACTCCACCAGCAAGCAGCAGGCAGTCAGCCCCCTGGCTCCCTTTTGGTGCCCATAGCGGCTGCCTAGGATGCCTCTGGCCAATGCTGTTCTCACACTGGCAGATTTGAACCCAAAGGAGACCTTACACTTGTGTGTGTTGTTTGGGTGTATACTGAGTCCTTTCAGCAAGAACTTAGCAGAGGGAATGTGGCTCGGTGGTAGAACTCTTGCCTGGTTGGTGTAGAGCCCTGTGCTCAGGCTCCAGTATCACACAAAGAGCAAAGTTGAGGATGGCCACAATGATACATTTCTGCCAGTTCCTTATCTTTTCAACTCTCACTCTCTTTCTTTTAGAGAAAAAAAAAAGAGTACAAAAAAATGCCAAAAGCCTACATGAAGGATAGTATTTCCTCCATTCCTCTCCTTTATGGACTTTGTGAAGTAGAAACATGTTTTTTTTCCTCCAAAGGTGAAAACACAATTCATTCTTGCTTTAAAAAATAAAAGAAGGCTAAAAAATTACCTCTTTTTAAATTATGTGCAAAATAATTCTGGCTAAATAGAAAACGTATTCAATTTTAGGGGTTTTATTTTGTATTGTGAGGCTTTCTTTGTACACTTTCTTTTTTTCCTTTCTGGATGTGATTTTAATCTCTTGCCATCCATTAGTGTAATTTCATTGTAAACATTATTGTGCCAAATGTACTGTACTCAAAAGGATGTGAATGTGTGTTGTTCCAGAACGTAATAAATATGATGACGTTAAATCTTACTTCTCCATCCCAACAAGATGTCTCTCTCCTTGTACATTAGAGACCAAGGCTTCTGGGATTAGCTGTTCCTCAGCTGTTAGAGAGCATGCCTGTCATGAACAGTGTCCTATATTCAATTCCAGCACCCACAAAACTCAGTGCAGAGACACACACCTGTAACCTCGGCACTTGCATGGCAGAGGCAGTGTGACCAGAAGTCCAAGGTTATCCTCGGCTACATAATGCAATCAGGGCCAGGCTAGGCTACAAGAGACCTTGGCTCAAAACAAACAAAAATTCTAGAATCTAACCAAGTATTGTGGGGCACACTTATAATCCAGCACTAAGAAGACAGAGGCAGGGGGATAATGGGTTCAAGGTCAGCCTGGACTACATATCGAAACTTTCAAAAATAGAACAACCGCACAGGTAACGGAGATGGCCCAGTGCGTGAAGACACTTGCTACAGAAGCCTGATGACCTGAATTCAGTCTCTGGAACCCATGTTCGCATGGAGAGAAATGACTCCACAGGTTACCTTCTGACTGCCACATGTGTGCCTTGGCATACATGCCCGCCACACATACACATCACATACAATGATTATTTTATTATTAGGGGTGTATGGGGGGTGGACAGAAGCCATGTGTGGAGGTTAGAGGCCGACTTTGTGGAGTGAATTCTCTTCTACCTTTATGTGGGTTTTGGACTTGAGCTCAACTCATTGGGCTTACCAGGCAGGTGATTTACCATTTGAGCTATCTCACCTGCCCTAAAAACCTTTTAAGTTTAAAACAAAACCCCTCAAGTCTAAAACCCACATGGTTTTCAGCTTTTGATTTTTCCCTTGGCAGGTCCATAAAGGCTGCAAATGATTATTTGTTCACTCTCCTGGCATACTCCTGCTTCTAACCAAAAAGATAAAGAAGGCCTGTACTGATCAGATTTTCCGTGGTACCTGGGCTTGGGGGTGGGCATCTTTCCCAAAGTCAAGCTCTGGGAGACTGGCGGTGAAGCCATGGGCACCAGGATTGAGTTCCTGGGCCTAAGGATGTGCCTCAGTTGGTGACGTGCTCACCTACCTTCCATGAAGCCTTGGGTTCAGTCAGTAGGAGCCCATGAACTGGGTGTGGTGACACATACCTAAAATCTCAGAACTTTGGAGGTGGAGACAGAAGACCAGAAGTTCAAAGTCATCCTTGGCTATATAGCAAGTTTTGAGGCCAGCTTGGACTACATGAGTGCTTGTCTCAAAAAAAAAAAAATAATAACAAAGCAAAACAACAAATAGACAAACAGAACATCGGCTGACAGAGACTTACAACCAAAGATCATGCAGACCTCCTCGGAATTCTGCCTCTGGCTGCTGCTCCCAATCCTGAGGGCTAGGACATTACTTATAAGATGGGAATCGCTCAGGCTCACCTACGGATAGACTGGTTGAGGGGACTCTTTGCTTCCATCTATACCCCAAGCCAACATGTGTCTGTGGCCATGCTAGTGACTCAATGCGTTCCCACTTCTCTGTTTAGACCTTTTTCCACCATTTCATGCCTGTAGGTCTGCCTCTACAAAGTGGGGTTTAGGGTGATGGAAGTAGTTGTTAGCTTTGTTTGGTAGTGCTAGGGATCAAATCTAGGCCCTCACACACGCTCGGCAAATATTCTACCTTGACCTGCATCCCAGCCCTGAAGAATATTTGTTGCCAATCTGTCCCCCTTTCAGGCCACAAAACACTTTTTGTTTTTCAAGACAGGGTTTCTCTGTATAACAGCCTTGACTGGCTTTGAACTCACAGAGATCCACCTGCCTCTGCCTCTAGAGTGCTGGAATTAAAAGGCATGTGCCACCACCACCTGGCCACAAAATACTTTGATATGTTTTATTTTGCAGTGTTGGAGAAAGGGCTCAGGGACCTTAACAATGCTCTACCATGAACCCCAGATCACCTTTCCAAAAAGCTCCAGGGACTTCGGTGTGCAATCCTAAAAGGCCTTCCCTCTGTTTATTCCTCTCAACAACACGGTTTGCTTATCTAAAGATATGAGCATGGTCTTCAGACCCACTCCAGGAGAAGGGATTGCTTATCACCTCATTTTCCTCTCTGACTCAGTCAAATGTTTCCATGTAAGTGACCACCCAAGGGGAAGCAAGCTTGCAATCAACATATCTATCTTATGAGTTTAAACAAACAAACAAACAAACAAAATGGGAGAAATAGCCAGCTCTTACACCAGAGGTTGTCTCCAGCTTGGGAGGTGGAGGAAAGACAGTTGGGAGATGTGAGTTAAGGTTTCAGTTCAATCAAATGTGGTGGCCTCGGTCTTTAATTCCAGCAACAACAGGGATGCTGAAGCAGAAGCATTACAGTGAATTTGAGGCCAACCTGGCATGCAGATTAAGACTCTATCTCAACAAACAAATGATATACATAACATATACCTATGGGTAGAGATGGGAAGGTTGGGGGCTTCAGGTCGTTCTCAGCTACTTAAGCAAGTTCAAGACCAGCCAGGACTAAAACAAGACTCTGTCTCAAAACAGATTAAGGTCTAGAGACTTGCTCTAGGGCATGGGATTTGGTAAATAGGTATTAGGAAACTGCTCATGTTGGTTGGTAGAGACCATCTCCTGTCCCCAAGTAGGTTCTTGTTCTATCCTTGGAGGACCAAGGATGGAGTGGGCAGAGCAGCATGGGGCCTAAAAAAGATGTAATTTATGAGTAAGGGGATACAACCACTTTAAAGAGACCAGCACACCAATTTAAATGAGGCAGGCTTGAAGTCTTGGTGGCAGCTAGGTACTCAAGCCAACAGGGTTGAGAAGCAAGAACAGTCCCTTGCAGAGGGAGTCCATGGGTCAGACAAGTGTGCAGCGGGTGTCTGGAGGCAGTGGGTATCCAGATCTGTCTGGAGGCTGGAAACTACTTCAGGAATCAATTCCCATTTGCAGCCCAAGCATGGAGACTCGGAGGATGAGATGGGAAGGAGTCTCCTCTGCCTCCAGTCTGGGTGGAGTCCTGGTGACCAGCTTGAGGGAAGTCTAGTTCTGGGCAAAGGCCTCAGACATGGGAGAGGTTGGTCTCCAGTTGAGGGAGGGGGGTGTCCATCGCGCCCGAGTCTTGAATGCAGTCATGTCTTTATCTTCCTTTGAGTTCCCCAGTGTCCTGTGAGCTAAAGGTAGCTTCAGATATGCTGAGGCTCAGCTAGCAGCACGAGGCAGGGCTAGAGACAACTTCCTCGGGGGAAATGTTGGCTCACCAGTTAGCATAAAGGACATAAGAAGGACGACACTGACGGTATTGGAAGTAAGTAGATTGGCAAAGATACTTAAAACAAGTCTCCACATTAAAAACAAAAAAGTTCCAGGACAGCCAAGGCTACTGAATGAAAAAAATAAAAAGGAAGGGAAAGGCCATGACTGCCCCTAGGTATGGTGGAGGAGAAAGTTTATTATGGATATGTGGAAGAGCATAGTCAGAGGCAGGGATGTCTGGGAGAGACCAGGGTGGACATGACCAGACTGAGCTGGACCATGTGAGGGGGGAGGGGAAGGTAGAAGGGAAAGAGGGGACCAGGTGCAGCAGCCAGGAGGCCAAAGGTCCAAAACAGAGGGAGGTCACCAAAATGTCTGGATTATATAGGGAAGAGCCTCTGGGGGAAGGGCAGTCCAGCCCCTGGGCTGGAGAGTTCAGGGTAGAGGACTATGCCAGCCATAACCTGTAACAGGTAGGGACTGGGGGATGCTGGGAGAACCTGGTGGCCAGGTCCGATTTGATATGTTAAATAGGCACCTTAGCCATTTATCCCCAGTTTGAGACTTAAAACTACATAGTGAAACCCTGTGTGGGGTTGGGGTGGGGGGACCTTTAATTTTTGTGTGGAGGGGAGTATATGCCAGGTGTGCCGGTGGCCCACACATGGAGATCAGAGGTCAGAAGTCGAGTATTTCCTTCTACCATGTGGATCCCAGAGATCGAACTTAGGTTGTCTGGCTTGGCGACAAGTACATTGACCCACTGAGCCGTCTCTCTGGCCCTTCATGCTGTCTTGACAAGAAATCCCAAGGTAAGTGTCACAAGATGGGTTTAGGGAGTCAACACCAAACAAGATTTGGCCTCAGCTATCTCCCCTGAGGCAGAGGTGACAGGAGCCCCTTTCCGACGACGTCCTACCTCAAGATGAGCAACTGGAAAGGACGGACCACCGTCCCACAGGCGCTCGGCAGTGCAGAAACCCTGTGATGCCGCCTCATTTGTTACTCCCTCCTCTTACTCCCTGGGCTGCTGGAGTCTTCTTCAGAGCGTCCCTGATTTTGCCTTTATTTTCAAGTGTTTGCCTAGAGCACTTTCAGAGTTGATGGTCTTACAGAAAGGCTTTTTGATCCACTTTGAATTGATTTCTTCCACAGAGTGAGAGGCGGGGACCTGATTCCGGTTTCCCTTCGCATCTTCTGTAAAATGTCAGTGAGCGAGAAGGCTAGCAGGCACAATGGTTAGCGCCTTTGTTAAGATTTCTCCTTGATAAGCATCCCCGACCCTTGATCAGCATTCACTAAGCAAGGGGTCAGATGGGTTAGTGTAACTAGGGCAGTTTATCTTCACTTTCTAATTGGCTTTTCTGATCTCTGCCCATCCACCCGTTCGGCACTGCCAGAGATGCTCCCAACCCTCCACCCATCCCAAGGCCCCTCTCTAATGCAGGAAGGGAGCACGATCTCAGAGACAGGGATTTTGGTCTTGCAAACCAACTAGTCCAGGAGAGAAGATGGGCAGACAAGCAAGACAAAGATATTCCTGCAGGCTGTTAACGCAGGGGATGTGCAGAGAAAGGGCTAGACTGACCTATCAAGGTGGGCTTTCTGGAGGAGGCATAGTTAGGCACCAGGCAGAGAAGGGCCTCATAGGGAGTTGTTTCTGTATTACATAGCCCAGGAGAGTTGGGAGCTTGTGGGAACTGAGCTCCAGGAAGATTCTCCTCGGCTTCCTTCCTCAGCCCTAGGATTGTTTGCCGTGAGTGGGACAATCTCTGAGTGTGCCCAACCCACCTCCTTGATGAAGTCTATCTGGAGAGTTCAGTCCATTCTCTGCTCTCCTTAAGTGGAGAGATGGAAAGTCCCTGAGGGTTGAGACATGCCCAGCCTCAGTTCAAGGACCAGGAGGGGAGTAGATCTATACAGGCCTGCTCTCAGGCCCTCTGCACACCAGAGCAGGCTGCTTTGAAAGGCTCTATACAATCCTACATCAATACCTCTTCTCAAGACTATTAATAACTTTAGTTAACATTTAGTTATTGCCACATACTATACATTCTATAAAGTAACCCTTTAAAATGTCATGAAAATCTGGGCATGGTGTTGTACATTTATACTCCCGGGACTAGGGAAGCAGAGGCAGGAGTTTCAGGAGTTCAAGGTCAGGCTCAAATATATACAAAGTTTGAGGCCAGCTTGAGCTACACGAATCCTGTTCCAAAAAAAGGAAGGAAGGAAGAAAGGAAGGGAAGGAGGGAGGGAGGGAGGGAGGAAGGAAGGAAGGAAGAAAGGAAAGAAGGAAGGAAGGAAGGAAGGAAGGAAGGAAGGAAGGAAGGAAGGAAGGAAGGAAGGAAGGAGGGAAGAAATAAGCCAGGCAGTGGTGGCACATGCCTTTAATTCCAGCACTCAGGAAGGAGGGAGGGAGGGAGAGAGGGAGGGAGGGAGGAAGGAAGGAAGGAAGGAAGGAAGGAAGGAAGGAAGGAAGGAAGGAAGGAAGGAAAGAAGGAAGGAAGAAAGGAAGGAAGGAAGGAAGGAAGGAAGGAAGAAAGGAAAGAAGGAAGGAAGGAAGGAAGGAAGGAAGGAAGGAAGGAAGGAAGGAAGGAAGGAAGGAAGGAAAGAAGGAAGGAAGAAAGGAAGGAAGGAAGGAAGGAAGGAAGGAAGGAAGGAAGGAAGAAAGAAAGAAATAAGCCGGGCAGTGGTGGCACATGCCTTTAATTCCAGCACTCAGGAGGCAGAGGCTGGTGGATCTCTGAGTTCGAGGCCAACCTGGTCTACAAAGCACATTCCTGGACAGCCAGGGCTACACAGAGAAACCTTGACTTGAAACAATGCCCTACAGAAAGAAAGAAAGAAAGAAAGAAAGAAAGAAAGAAAGAAAGAAAGAA
>CABHPR010142857.1:42020-65182 GCA_902168415.1 Peromyscus melanophrys
AAAGAAAGAAAGAAAGAAAGAAAGAAAGAAAGAAAGAAAGAAAGAAATCATGAAAAGCAGGAAATGGAGGTTCATAGGTTACATAATTTGCTTAGTCCTTACAACTCTATTCACCAAGCTCTTATATTCTACAGGTCAGAAACTTCCCAATTCTTAGATTTAGTGATGTTTTAAATAATTTAAGACTCCAGACTCGTTGGTGAGATGTGCCGAAGTGGATTGTGGGTAATAGGGTCATTTAATAACGGGGAAGGTTGGGACAGGAGGACAAAGGAAATATCTCACAATCACAGAACTTTAGAGGGGAGGGGCCCCTGAACTCAGCAGCTTGGGCAGGGACTAGATAAGATGTAAGGTGGGGCTGATCTCTCTATTGGGGCAGCCTCTGTGTCTAACAGATGATAGGCCACATCAAGTTCACTTCAAAAACCACACCAAGGCAGATAGGGGTAGATCTGGGAAGTGATAGGGGAAGAATGAGAGGTAAATATGATCCAAATACATTGAATGCATGTATAAAATCTTCAAAGAATTAATGAAAATATTATGTAAGGATTCTGTCCTTAATTACGTCATCAGCCTGCCACGGCATCCCCAGCCTAAAAAGCAGGTGGGCCCTCTGTGCGTCCCTCTCTTCCCTTTCTGCTCCTTCCTTCCGTCTGTTCTCTCTCTCTCTCCCTCTCCCCCCCCGATAAAGCTCTAAAAAGGTAACCATGGCTGTGATTCTTCTGATCAGCACTTTCCTCCGTAGGCATGGCTGCTGCGGGCGGCGGCCAGCCACGAGCAGGATGCCATTTAACCAACATATTATATATTTTAAAATGTATAGAATGGATTCTGGCCAGGGAAGCAGGTAGGCTAACTGCAGATCTTCACTTCTCCTTCAACAACCCCTAAAACAATCCCCCAGTCTTATCCCCAGCTCTGTAGCAGACCACCTACTGCAGCCCCCTGCCCTCCATCTCCAGTGGATCACAGTGATCTTCCCCTACTAACCTCCCTCCACCCAACTCATTGCTTTTTCCTAGCCCCCAACTGCTGTGGAACAATCCTTTTCTACACTATGAATGTGTATTACAGTCGTTGGTTAATAAAAAGCTGACAGACCCGTAGTTGGGCAGGAAGCTAAGTGGGAAAGCCAAACTGAGAATGATGGGAAGAAGGAGGGCAGAGTTGAGGGAGACGCCAGCCAGCTGCCGCCGGGCAAGCAGGACATGTAGAAAATGAGGTAACAAGCCATGAGCCATATGGCAAAGTATAAATAGAAATATGGGTTAATTTAAGTGTAAGGGTTAGCTAGTAACAAGCCCGAGCATGTATAAGTAATACTCAGCCTCTGAGTAGGTTATTTGGGACCCAAGTGGTCAGGAAACCTCTGCTTACACCCAACTCCAGAAGGCATTCCCTGGGAACCCGCAAGCCACTTTGACCAGGAAAACCTGTAGGCTAACTGTAGATCTTTACCTCTTCCCCTGCCCCTCCAAATCCAATCCCCCAATCGCATCTCCATCTTTGAGGCAGACCTTCTGCTATGACCTCTTTACACTATCTGCCCCATTCCCAGGGGACTAAGCAGATCCTGGTGGGGCATCCTGCTTTCCTCCCTCCTCTGGCCCCCCTCACTCCCTCTCCTAACCCAACCCCATTTCTAACGGTCAGCTCCCAATACTTAGAAACACTTTCTACCTGGAACCCTCAGTGGCCACAGCTATCAGGATCCCAGAAGAATGTCCTGCCAGGCAACACACAGCCATCACACACTCCTGAGAACCAGAGACCCAGGAACAAAACATCTGCCCAATAAAGATATCAGCACCTAGAATCACAACCTTTCCAAACCCAGATGTCTAGACACCAGAGTAAAAACACAATCAATAACAGACAGAGCGATGCGTCCCCGCTAGAGCCCAGCAGCGGCTCCACCACAGCAGGCCCTGAGTGTTGCAGCATAGCTAAAGAGAAGACAAAGACCTTAAAACAGCCTTTATGAATAGGATAGAGGTCCTTAAAGAGGATATGAATGCATCTCTTAGATAAACACAAACAAATAGTAGAAGAAAATGAAAAAAAAAAAAAAAAAGGAAAAGGTCCAAGACTTGAAAGTGGAAATAGAATCAGCAAAGAAACCCAAACTAAGAGAAATCTACAAGCATTTAGGAACTCAGATAGGAGCCTCAAAGGTAAGCCTCACCAACAGAATGCAAGAGACGGAAGAGAGAATCTCAGACGCTGAAGACACCATAGAAGAAATGGATACCGTGGTCAAAGAATATCTTAAAACTAAAAAAAAAAAAATCTGGCACAAAAATTCCAGGAAATCTGAGACACTATGAAAAGACCAAATCTAAGAAATAATGGGAATACAGGAAGGAGAAGAAACCAGGTTAAAGGCCCAGAAAATATTTCAACAAAATCCTGGAAGAAAACATTCCTCATCTCCAGAAGGAGATGCCTACCAAAGTACAAGAAGCATACAAAACACCAAACACACTGGGCCAGAAAAGAACCCCCCCCCCTCAGTACATAATAATCAAAACACTAAACATACAGAACCAAGAGAGAATAGTAAAAGCTGTCAGGGGAAAAGAACAAGTAACATCTAAAGGCAGGTCTATTAGAATTACAGCCGACTTCTCAACAAAGACTCTGAAAGCTGAAGGGCCTGGACAGATGTGCTACAGACTCTAAGAGACCACAGATGCCAGCCTAAACTACTGTACCCAACAAAACTGTCAATCATAATAGATGGAAAAAACCAAATTTAAGCAATATCTGTCTATAAATCCATCACTACAGCCCTACAGAAGGTGCTACAAGGAAAATTCAACCCTAAAGAAGTTAGCCACACCCAAGAAAACATGGGGAATAAATAATCCCAAAGCAGCAAATCAAAAGAGGGAAAACGTGTGAGCACGCACACCACAACAAAATAAGAATCAATGGACACCACTCATTGATATCTCTCAGTAACATTGGTCTCAATTCCCCCAATAAAAAGACACAGACTTACAGAATAGATGTGAAAACCGGATCCATCCTTCTGCTGCATCCAAGAAACATAACGTTATTCATAACATCTCAGGGTAAAAGAATGGAAAAAGATATTCCTAGCAAATGGATCTAAGAATCAAGCTGGTGTAGCCATTTTAGTATCTGACAAAATAGACTCCAAACCAAAATTCATCAGAAGAGATAGGGAAGGACACTACACCCTCATCAAAGGAAAAATCTACCAAGAGGACACTGCAATTCTTAACATCTATTCAATACCCAACTCCAGACAGGACAGTTAGACAAAAATTAAATAGATAAATGCTAGAGCTAATTGAGGTTATAAATCAATAAACCTAAGAGATATTTATAGAACATTTCACCCAAATACAAAAGAATATACCTTCTTCTCAGACCTCATGGGACTTTCTCCAAAACTGACCACAGACTCAAACACACAGCGAGTGTCAACATACACAAGAAAACTGAAATAACCCCCTGCATCCTATCAGGCCACCATAGATTAAAGCTGGACATCAGCAACAGAAACAGCAGGAAGCTGCCAGAATGATGGAAACTGAACAGCTCTCCACTGAGTTAAAAAAAAAAAAATGGTTCAAGAAAGAAATTCAAGACTTTTTAGAACTGAATGAAAATGGATACACAACCTCCCCAAACTTACAGGACACGAGGCAGTTCCAAGAGGCAAGTTCACAGCACTAAGTGCCTGCATTTAAAAAAAGATGAGCTGTCATACTGGTAACTAAACAGCACTCCTGAAAGCTCCAGCACAACAAGCAGAAATCACATTGAAAAAGGGTGCATGTCAAGAAGTAATCAAACTGAGTGCCGACATCAATAAAGGAGAAACAAACCAAAAAATAAGACAAAGAAGAGTTGGTTCTTTGAGAAAATCAATCAGAGTGATTGACAAACCCTTATGGGAATTAACTAGTTATTTTCTTGTATCTGTTGAGATTTTCTTGGTATCTGTGGTCAATTTTAGAGAAAGTCTCATGAGGTCCTGAGAACAAGATATATGCTTTTGTGTTTGGGTAAAATGTTCTATAAGTATCTGTTGGAACCACTGGTTTATAACATCAATTAGCTCCAGAATTCCTGTTTAGTTTTTGTTGACATGATCTGTCTAGAGTAGGTTATTGAAGTCTCTCACTGTCAGCTTATGAGGGTCACTATGTGATTTAAGGCAGTTAATTTGAATAAGGCAGAGAGAGACTATCCAAATTAACAAAATTAGAAATAAAAAAGGGAACATAACAACAGACACTGAGGAAATCCAGAGAATCATAAGGATATATATACTTTAAAAACCCATACCTCACCAAATTGGAAAGTCTAAAGGAAATGGATAATTTTCTTGATACATACAACTTACTAAAGTTAAATAAAGATCAGATAGGCAATTTAAACAGACCTATAACCCCTTGTGAAGTGGAAGCAGCCATCAGAGGTCTCCAAACCAAACAAAGCCCAGGGTCAGATGGTTTTAATACAGAATTCTATCAGATCTCCAATGCCAATACTTCTCAAATTATTTCACAAAATAGAAACATAATGAACATTACCCAATTCATTTTACAAGACCACAGTTACCCTAATAATACTCAAAACCACATAGAGATCCAATAAAGAAAGAGAATTACAGACCAATTTCCATTTTAAACACTGATGCAAAAAAATCTCAATGCAATACTTGCAAACTGAATCCAAGAACACATCAAAAAGATTATCCACCACAATGAAGTAGGCTTCATCTCAGAGATGCAAGGATGGTTCAACATACAAAAATCAATAAATGTAATTTACCATATAAACTAAAAGACAGATACCACATGATCATCTCATTAGATGCAGAAAAGGCCTTTGAAGAAAATCCAATACCCATGATGATAAAAATTCTGGAAAGATTAGGGATACAAGAGACATATCTCAACGTACTAAAGACAGTTTGTAAGTCCATAGCCAACATCAACGTAAATGGAGCAATTCCACTAAGATCAGGAACAAAACAAGGCTGTCCACTATCTCCATACTTAATATTACTACTTAAAGTCTCAACTAGAGCAATATTTATATTATTATATTATGTTTATTATATTATATTTTTACCCGTTAGAAGCCTGTCTGTTTTCTAAAGAGAGACAGAAGGGAGTGGATCCAGATAGAAGGGGAGGTGGGGAGGAACTGGGGAGAATAGAGGGAGGGGAAACCATAATCAGGATATATTATGTGAGAAAAGAATCTATTTTCAGTGAAAGAGAGTATTTATAGAATGTATTTACACACACAAAACTATCCATCTCCTTACTCTGTCTTTGGCCAGTTTGAGTCAGACACTGCTCCACACTGTCACGTGCTGGAGCCTGAGCTGTGACAGAGACTCGTTTCTATTCGTATGAGCTGAGGTCTGTGACTTTGCCACAGAAAAGAAGTTGGGGATAAGTCCGTATGAAGCCGAGTTGAGGTTCGTTAAGAAGAGGTTTCAACATTAATAGAGAGGTACGTACGGGGTTTCTCATGAGAACCACGGTTAAATGGTTCCACTGGAGCCGTAGACAGGATTTCTCTGGTGGTGTTAACCCCACGGAGTGAGGATAGGATCATTACCACAATCTTGAGCCAAATTTGAAGCAAGCTGTAATTAATACTGGCCAGGGTGATGGACTCCGGCCAGGTCCATTCCGGGGTTCCCAGAAAATGGCAATGGGAGTTACATTTTGCCAAGGCGTATAAAGGCAAGTCTACCCATAAGTCTATGTATTTCCCACCAGGTCCAATCAGGGGCAAGCATACATCCCAATTTATTTCCTACCTAAATACCTCTGCCCACATGTGATCAAGCACATCCGGTGTAGTTGGGTCACACAAACTTGTTTAGGGGAGCGAAAACATGTGGCTTTACATAAATAACAGCCTCCAACATCGCTGAGAAAGTGTCTGTCCTTGGGCAAGGGGCTTGTAGGCTAGAGGCATTTTTGCTTTATGGCTCTCTTAGGCACAGTAATTAAAACTTAAAACATAACTTTGGCTCTCACAGTGTCTGAAGTTAAATCGAAAAGGTTACTAAAGGACTTTTTTTCTCTTTTTTGCTAAGTGAGGTCGTTCCTGAGGCCCCACGAGATGGGATTACAGCTGATAATATAAAAAGCCCTAAATCACAAAGATTGCACCAGAAGACTAAGACATATTTTTGCTATGAATGAAGTTTTATTTTGTTTATGAGAGTCCCAGGAAATGGAAGGTTAGCATCTGAAACTGGAGTAAGGCCACCTTAAGCACAATTTATTTGAAATATCTCTACATAAAGGGAATATTGTCTCTATATGCAACCTTTACAGAAAACATTGGTAATTGTGCTGGAATTTTTAACTCTCTGTTGGCAAGATATTTAACCAGACTCCAGGGTGGGGCCCTTCCTCCTTCCATGTTCTTTCATTTTCTCTATCTTTCTTTGAATTCATTACTTCAATTCATTCATTTACATGTTCATTCTCTTCCAAACTTGCATGGACTTCTAGCTACTTTGTGTTAGCCAGTAATCTAGGTCAATGGTTCTCAACCTGTGGTTCACGACCCCTTTGGAGGTCAAATGGCCCTGTTGCTCAAATTCTAAAAGGTCTTACTAATAAAAAATAAAATGTTGAAAGATCAGAGAGACAAAGGAACAAGCCACTGGCACGTCTTACCTCTAGGGCTCCTCAGCCTGAAAAGGCCTCTAGCCCAAAGGGGTTCCTCAGCCAAAAAGCCTCTAGTTCCTGTCTCCTCAAACCTTATATACCTTTCTCCACCCAGCCATTGCTTCCTGGGATTAAAGGTGTATGTGCTTCCCAAGCAAAAGCATGAGATCTCAAGTGCTGGGATGAAAGGTGTGTGCCACCACTGCCTGGCACTGTTTCTCTCCTAGACTGAGTCAATCTCATGTAGTCCAGTGTGGCTTTGAACTCACAGAGATCCATACAGATCTCTGCCTCCCGAGTGCTAGGATTAAAGGTGTGTGACACCACTACTTGGCTTCTATGTTTAATCTAGTGGCTTGTTCTGTTCTCTGATCTTCAGGTAAATTTTATTAGGGTACACAATATATCACCACACGGCCCTTTCACAGAGGTTGCCAAAGACCATCAGAAAACACAGATATTTACATTACAATCCATAACAGTAGTAAAATTACAGTTAAGAAGTAGCAATGAAAATAATTTTATGATTGGGAGTCAACACAACATGAGGAATTGTATTAAAGGGTCATAGCATCAGGAAGGTTGAGGACCACTGGTCTGGGTATTAGTGACAATCTTTGCCCTTACAGGCTTACATGGGGGTGGTGTGACAACAGACTAAATCAAGTGACAAACATGATCACTTAGTAAATTATGTAAATAAAAAATAATAAATGATGTAATGTTAGAAAATCCAAACTGTCCTGAACGTTTAAACAATAGTATAAATAGCCCGCTTAAATACTTTTAGGCTGTAAATCAAACTATTTGTTCAACAAAATGTGTCTTAGCTTTGTCTCTTGAAAAATACTTGTTCGTAACAACTTAGATAACCAGGCTGGAAGTTAGCATACATACCGAGATCCCTGTAAGTACCAGTTCCCAGGGATGCAGCTGACCTTGGCGAGGTCCCTCCTTCCTACCCCCAGCTATGATTCACACACTGGGATACTGCAGTCACCACATCCAGTGTCCATTTAAGCCCTCGGTCAGAGGTGTGAGGCTGGGGGTTGGATTACCCTGAGAAAGGCAAAATCTGTGGAGGCAAATACAGCAGCCTCTGGGGCCTGAAAACATGGACCCTCACGTCCTGGGCCAAGCTCTTCCTCCACGATCTAGGACTATACGAAGAAAGCAGCCTGCTTGGAGAGAGGAAAGTCAAGCCTGAAGGATCCTGGGTGTGGGATGAAGTGGATGCCATGTGCCTAAGGCTATATGAGATTACATCTGCAATTAAGAGAATGAGTGAATGAAGGAACCAAAGGCTTTCCCCAGCCAGTGGGAGCAGCTTAGGTATGACAAAGAGCTAGGGACTGCTGATATTCCCTCAGCCTTTGCTATTCATGAATGTCTAGACTGACCCCACAAATAACTTGGCTATTAGAAATATGCCATAATAAGCATGTGTACTTAGCTACCTCTGTTGTATGCTTAGATTCCTTCAGTTAAATAATGCGGGAGTAGAGCATCAATGGTATACGGCATCTCTCCTTTTCTCCTGGGTGCTGCTAGTTTTATATCAACCTGACACAAACTAGAGACATTGAATAAGAGGGAACCTCAACTGAGAAAATGCCTTCATAACATCAGGCTGTAGGCAAGCCTGTAGGGCATTCCCTTAACTAGTGATTAATGGGGGAGGGCCCAGTCCATGGTGGGTGCTTGGGGGGGATGTCTTTCTATATGCTGTGAATATATTGGTTCCCATTGGTTAATAAATAAGCTGCTTTGGCCTATGGCAAGGCAGCTTAGAGGCAGGTGAGAAATTCAAGGAGAGAGACAGGAAAGAGAAAGACTGAGTCTGGAGAGACGCCAGACTGCCACCCAAGGAGCAACATGCCAGCAGATCGGTAAAGCCACAGAACATGTGGCAAAACATAGATTAATAAAAATGGGTTAATTTAAGATATAAGAGCTAGCTAGCAAGAGGCCTGCCATAGGCCATATGGTTTGTAAATAATATTAAGCCTCTGAGTGATTATTTTATAAGCAGCTGCAGGACCGCAGGTCGAGATGGGACCAGAGAAAACTTTTGACTACAGGTGGTTAGTGTCATCCCTGGGCTGGTGGTCCTGGGTTCTATAAGAAAGCAAGTTGAGCAAGCCATGGGCAGCAAGCCAATAAGCAGCACCCCTCCATGGCCTCTGCATTAGCTCCTGCCTCCAGGTTCCTGCCCTGACTTCCTTCAATGATGGACATGATGTAAAAGTGTAAGTCAAATAAACCCTTTCCTCCCCGTGCTGCTTTTAGTCATGGTATCTCATCACAGCATAGTAACCCTGACAAGGACACTCCCCCCGCCCTTTTTTTTTTTGAGACAGCATCTCTCTAGGGACCTCTGGCTGTCCTGGAACTCTCTGCATAGACCAGGCTGCCTTTTCTTTTAGGAACCTCGATGCTAATGTCCTGTAAGAACTGATTTACATTCTCACCCATAGTAGATAAGTTTCCTTCCCCTTCATCACACCAGCATTTCGTGTTTGCTTCCTGTGGTTGGATTTTTTCTTGGGGGCAGGCAGGCAGGGATGGAAGAGGTGCTGGATTTGCTATGAAGCCTCCTGCCTCAGCCTCCTGAGGGCTGCCTGCTGCTGCCTCCTTGTTTGTTTTTCGCTGACAATCATCCTTATTAGGACGAGATGGTGACTCAGTGGAGTTTTACTTTGCATTTCCTTCCCAATTAAGGACAATATACTTTTTACCCTATTTATTGAGCATTTGTATTTTTTCCCATTTATTTATTAGTGTGTGTGTGTCTGTCTGTCTGTCTGTGTCCGTCCACAGTATGTGTATGGAAAGCAGTGAACAACTTTCAGAAATTGGTTCTCTTTCTACCATGTGGGGCCTGGGTATTGAACTGAGGTTCATCGAGCTTGACAGCAATGATGAACCTTTGCCTACTAAGCCATATCACCAGTCCCATTTGTACTTCTGAGAAATGTCCATTCAGTTCATTTATCCATCTATTCCTTAGTTTGTTTGGTGTTTAAGTTTTTAAGGTCTTCATAAATGATATATACTTGTCCTTTGTCAAATATACAGTTGGCAGAGATTTTTCTCCCCTTCCATAGACTGTCTCCTTGCTCCGGCGACTGCTTCCTTTGCTGCGTTAGAGTCTTGGTATTTCATGCAATCTCACTTTTCAGTTCTTGCCATTGCTTCCTGAGTTATTTCAGTTCTGCGCAGACAGTCCCCACACGTGCCTATACCTTAAAGTGCTCTTCCTCCTGCAGTTTCAATACTTCAGGCTTTGGAGTAAGGTCTTTCATTCATTGTGAGTGGGTTTTCGTCTGGAGCGGGTGTCTGGGTCTGCTCGTCTACGCAGCTAGTGGGTATTTCCAGGACCATCTGTTGAAGAAGAGGCTGTCATTCTCCAGCATGTGCGTTTTGATAACCTTTGCCAGCAATCAGGTGGCTGTAGCCGTGTGGGTTCGTTTCTGGGTCTTTCTATGCTATTGTTCCACGTGTGCCTTGCAGGTTTTATGTCCGTGATTTTGTAGCATAATAATTTGAAATTAATGATTATAACAGCTCACAGCATTCCTCTTTTATGCTTCCATATGAGTTTTAGAATTGGTTTCTTCATTGTTTCTTTATGAATGCCTGACTGTATGTCTGTGTACCGCACGCTGTCGGCACCTGCGGAAGCCAGAAAGGAGCATTGAATTCCCCGGAACTGGCATCACAGTTGTGAGCCAATGGTGTGGGTGCTAGGGATTGAACCTGGGTCCTCCAGAAAAGTAGTCAGTGCTCTCACGCACTGAGCCAGCTTTTCCAGCCTGTAGCCTGTTTTTCTGAAGGAGCTTCCTTACAACCATATGTTAATCCAGGGCCATGCCCCCCCCACCCCATCCCCACCCCCCGGGCTGTGTCACTGCCCTGGTCTACATAGGCACTAGCAAATGTTGACATTGTTTCCAGATTTACCAAGCCTAGCTCGCTCTCATTTTATTGCTCTCTGTGAAAGAAAGGTTGAAAAAAAAAAAAAAAAGAGGGAGCTGGAGAGAAGGAAGGACTCGCAAAGGAGGTGAAAGATGAGGAGAGCAGAGCCCGTGGCCAGAGGTAGGCTGTTGACTGCTCAGATGAGCCGAGGACCTCAGCAAAGTTACTGACCCAGTCCCTGCAGCCGCTAGGTAGCTCTGAGGAGGTTCCTCTTCAAAGAAAGGATAAGAAGCCAACCAGAGCGTTGTCACTGAGAGGCAAGGTCAGTGATACAAAAGACACTGAGCACAGGGGGTGTCCCAGCAGAGGCTCAACCGGGTGCTTCCTCCTCGGCCTCCTTCATGGCCTTCCCTCTTGGCCAAGGCTAGTGCCTCTCAACTCAGGGCTATGCCACAAGGGTTAGGAGTAGTCCTTCTCTGACCAGCCAACACCCCCTTCAAATCCCTGAGCCTTGCTTTCCACTCCCTCATTCCCTGAGTGTTTTACCTGCGTTCTCAGAGGGAGCTTGGGGCAAGGAATTGCCTGGGGAGGCCAAAGGTGGCTGATGGCAGGTGGGTGGGGCCAACAGGAGGCTCCACCCTCTTACTCCACCCTCCGCTGCTGACTACCCCAGGAGGCAAGAGCTGAGCTGGTACTGAGTGGAGGGCAGAGCTGGAGGCCTCAGTGAGGCTGCAGGGGTGGGGAAGTAGGCAGGACCCAGTCGGGGGTCAATCGCCCCAGCTAGAAGTGTTGATTTGGGCAGCTGGGGATCCCTTTGGGAGCTTGGGAGCCTGTACATCCTTCCTATGGTGCTGTCTCCTGTTTCATCTGGGAAGAGATAGAGACCCTCTTCTGACACCCCTTGTGGGCTCTGAGAGGGCAGAAACTATCCAAGCAACACAACCAGTGTGGTGGTAATGGGGCACAGATCTGTGTACTTAATCACTTGAATCTGGGGCTAGCTGGGGCTGAAGATGCAGCCTCTTCCATGTGTTCCTAGTTGGAATCTCAACGCAAGCTTACGGATGCTTTGCTTCATCTCTGAAGAGGAACGCGGTGAATTACACGAAGTTGAGCCTTAGACTTGCGCTGTCTCTCACACAGAAGCGGAGCCAGGAAACAAGGCAAAGGCATCCAGGGTTCTTTTCTCTCCTTTCCCAACCTTCTTCCCATGCCACCGTGGAGGAGGGTCCTGGGAGCTGGTCCTCAAGTCCCACAAAGCCTGCATCCTCTGCCCAGACACCACGCCCACCACTAAAAAAGAAAGAAGAAAGAAAGAAACCATCCCCATGGACTATTCCAAGCAGGAAGCCCTTTCCAGTTCACTGGAAAACAGGAAATGCCTCCAAAGGTCTGAAGCCTTTTTAGTGGCTGCGCCCTTCATGCAGGGTCTGTGTCCCCAGCCAGCTGCTGTAGACAATCTGGAAGCAGAGCCACCCCAACCCCCAGCCCTGAGAGTATGGGATCCTTGATATCACTCTTGAGTTCCCTGTCCTTCCGGAATCTGATCATCACCCCGCTCAGCATGTTGGATAGTCTAGAGAGGGCGAGCTTGCTCTGGGTTCCAGAAATGCTACACAAAGCACCAGATAAGCCAGTCCGCTTTGCAAGAATCCAAACACTGGTGTGAATGAAAACTTCACTGGGTCAGACTGAGCTCTGTACGGGACCCAAGATGGGCTGACCCCCAGCAGAGGCTGACCCCTAGCACTTTCTCTGGTTGGCTTCTCTGCAGATTGACCCTCTCTTTTTGACCTTCTAGAAAACTAACCTTTTCTAGCAGCCTAACACTGGCCAGAGGCCAAAGCTCAGAGGCTTGATGGCCTCTTCAGCTGTTCTCTGTCCTTCTACGGAGCACCAAGGGGTGTGAGCCCAGTGCAGTCCTCACAGCCCCCACAGCCCAGGGGAGTTGGTTAGCAGGCAGGGGAAGTCTGAGGCCCTGCACAGTGTCAGCTCTGCTGACTGACTGTGGACCAGTCACCACAGCCGGTCATTGTCCTTAGTGGACATGCCAGGCGTGGAGAAGCAGAGGTAAGCAGTGCTTAGTTTGGTGCTCGAGCTGGGAGGACTTAGGACAAGGGAAACCCAATCTTCTGCGTGGCAGATGGGGCTAAAAGAATCCCTCGTATTTGAAAGTCATTTCCCTGGTTCTACCACGTACTGGGACCCTGGGTGGTGCTACCGATCCTTCATCCCGCCTCAGGAAAAAAAAAGAGCGGGCACCAGCAATTCAGGGTCCTTGGAGGGCAGACATACTGTGAACATACATGCAGGCTGAGAAACAGAGTCAGACTCTGGCTGTGTGGGCACCGCCAAGTTAGCAGGAATGAGATTTACAATTAAGGTCAGCCAAGGCCAAGCAGAGGAGCTGCAGGTTTACAGGTTGGTTCCCTGACTAACACCAGGGATGGGGGAGGATCAGCTGAGGGAAGAAGCCGTGATCCAGGCACGCATCCCCCTGGACACTGCTTACTGGCTTATTAACTGCACAAGACGTGCAAGCCCTGCCGTGAGGGAGCAGCAGGCGTTGTCCTGCCCAGATGCTGGCTGTGCACCTTTACCTGCCCCGTCACCTTCCTTTCCTGTGACTGCAGACAGGAGGACCTGAAGGAGGCAGATGCCTATTGAATAAAACCTACTCGGGAAGGTAAGGTTAGAACCAGAGGAACAACCCTCTAAGTGAGATCGGAGGACTCCTAGCATCCTTCAGATGCCTTCTAGAGTACAGTGAAATCACCCCCACATGTACCATCTTCAAACAAGAATTATGGGTCCCACAATATCCCAGTAACTCAGGACTCGGTGGCTTTGCAGAGGTCACAAGTCTCTCATGGGCTCTGATCAAGGTGTCGTCTGAGCTTTGGGATCATTAGAAAGCTCAGCCAGGGAAAGATCTGGAAAGATGACACGTGGTCCCCAAGTCACTGTCCTTAGTGGAACATGCCAAGAGGGGAAAGCCCGGACTGCTACTGTGTGTGCCGGGGGTTCAAACTCGCCGTTCTCCTGTTGCTGGAGTCAGCTGACCAGAGAGGCCTCAGTTCATGCCAGGGGCATCTTTGGATCCTTCTCAGCGAGGGGGCTTCTCTACAATGCAGCTTAGAACAGGCTAGCCCAGTCTGAGCTAAAGGGCAGAAAAGGCACATGAGAGTGACTTAATCTTCAAGCTGACATCCCATCAAGTAAGTCACTCCACCTTTGGGGAGGGAATTTCTGGGAGATAATCTGGAGGAATCCGGGAGGGCCTCTCTTTCTCAACTTTGTCTCAAATCTCTATGACACTGAATTTAAAAAAAAAAAAATATGTCAGCCAAAGTACATCATTGAAACTTTAGGAGAGAAGCAGATATGTGAACCTAGCTGTCTTCCTTAAACTGCTCTCTAAAGAGATTTATAGAAATGTACAAGGGTCTGCTGGAGAGATGGTTCAGTGGTTAAGAGCACTAACTGCTCTTCCAAAAGACCCAGGTTCAATTCCCAGGACCCATGTGATGGCTAACAACAGTCTGTCACTACGTTCCAGGGGAATCTGACACCCTTTTCTGGCTTCCACAGGCACCAAGCATGTATGTGGTATATAGACAATACATGAAGGCAAAATACTCAGATACATTTAAATGTCCAAGAGTACCCCTCTGGTGATTGATGGAACTCCAGAAACAAAAGCTTCTTGATACATAATTTTTAAGAATATGGAAGGGTTCTGAGCTCAAAAAGCTGGACACAGCAGGTCCAGAAAGATGGAGCTTAGTGAGGGGTGACCTGGATGGTCACAGGAGATCCATCTGTGATGCCTCATAGCAGGCAGGCCTGATCAAAAGTCTAGTCTCTAGCTAAGACATGGTCAATACTGCAAGTGAGGGGAGGTTCCAGACTCCAGCTTTTGCTGTCTTGACTCCACCCTCACCCCCCTCACACACACACAGCGTCTCTTAGCAGGTTTGCATTGTCTGTATTCCTGTGCTTATCTTCATGCATGTCTGTCGGTACATTCAGGAGTGCGCATGTGTATTCACGAATGTGTTGTATGCATGCATGTGTGTGTTCCTTCAGGCACATGTACGTCTGGAATCCCTGGGAGTGGGCCGGGATGATTGGCAGGTCTAGGGGTGTTCTGGGAAAGGAAAGCATTGATACAGACCACTAATACCTCTGTGACTGTGTATCCTTAAGATCCCCTCAGCCGGTTGCTCTCAGCACAAATATCAGATATTTTCATCTTCTATGGGAACTTCCTGTTCGGCTTCCTGTTGATCTTGGACTTTTTTTTTTTTTTTTAAGGATGTAATTCTTTATTTTGCTTTTTAGTTTGCCCAGTGAGGCGCTGCGGTTCCTAATTACCTCTGAGAAAAGGAGAAAGAAGAAAACATGGGATCAACTTGCTGGCTGGAACCAAGGGCAATATAGGCATTGTCCTGAACTCTCGTCCCTGCCTGCTGTGTGTGCTGGTGGGAGGTGTGAGGAGAGAGGACACCTCGGGGACAGGGCAGATTTCTCCAGGGATCGTGGAGGGCCTCTGCCCAGGAGAGAGCGGCCTCAGCTCAGCCCTAGGCAGTCTCAGCATGGCCCCAGCTTCATCCCTCAAGGCAGACCCCTTCCTCTAAAAAGAAGTTCCTCTGGGACCTGCTCCCTGCTGACCTCCTGCTGGTCTCCTCTTTTCCATCCACCCTCTATGTATCCATTATTGTTCTTTCAAGCCACTAAAGATCTGTAGAGGCTTTCTTGTTACCCATAATGCCCTTTGGTTCCTCATGGGCTCTTTCTCTGTACTGTCTCTGTCCTTCTCAGATCCTGGGACTGTGGTGAAGCCTTCTTCTTCTTTTTTTTTTTTTTTGATTTCCTTCATGCTCCAGGCTCCCTCCTGCTGAGTCATGAATATACCCCCTTCTTCTCCCCAACGTCTTTAGATGCTCCATGAAGACAGATCCTGTTCCTTCTCCCCTTGGTCTCACCTGTAGGACTGGGGACCAAGAACAGTGCCACCCGGATAACTCATTCTTAACTGTCAGGAGCTGACCACCCTTTTCCTACATCCTTCCCCAGCCCAGCAGGGAGACCTTTGCACTATAATGAAGCGCAAACTTTCACCCACCCGATCCTGGAAGGTGGGGTTTGAGGCAGCCTGGGGGAGAGCGAGTCCAGGGAACTTCACTCCAGTCTTGCGTAAGGCTGAACTCTACCATACTATGAAAGAGGAGAGCCCAGCAGAAAAGGAAAGCAGGTTCCGTCCCTCCAATTGCTGGTGGCCCAAGAGGGACCTTACCTTCCCCTCCCCAACCTTGTACCAATGTAAGGTAGCATTATGATTTCCAAATAAGGCTAAGTGTAAAAGAACTCTGGCTCCACCCCTTGCCCGATGAGGTCAGACTCAGGACCAAGGCTTAAAGGTGATTTCTGAACGGAGAAATATGACTGTCTTCCTACGGGCAGGATGTTCCCCAGGTTTTAGCTGAGTTACTGACATGGTGGGTGTCCAATAAATATTTGAAGAACTAAATGAGACATAGGGACACTCAGTGCGAGAGCACAGGACCGAGAATCACCACAGGACAGGAGTCAGTAACCTCTAGGCCATTTACAGAGGTGAGGAGATGTAGTCCGAGGCAGCCATTTCCCTAAACTCCCCTTTCTCAGCCCAAGCCCTAGGGGCTCCTTGAAATTAATGTTTGTTTGATTGAGATTGCTTCTCTGGGCCCAGCCTAAACAAGCAGCATTCTTGGAATCTGTTGTTCAGGTAGTGGCAGGTTCAAGAGTTCAGGCCACCACTCAAGGGTTGAAGAAGACCATGTCTTCAGCCTTATCTCTACCTAACACCTTTACACCCAGCCTGTGCACACACCTTTGCCCCACAGGCTGAGGTCCTCTGACCCTCTGCAACCTTGATGAGATTTTGGACTGTAAGCTTATTGATTCACATACCCCTTCAGGGGCTTTTCCTTCCTCCCCTACTGACCTTTGTCTGGAAACATCCCTACCTGGAAACTTCTCTCCAGAATGGAGGCAGGAACCCTCCTGACCAAGCCATCATTAGCCATTTCATTTATGTTGATAAAAGTTGTCTTGTCCTGTCACGGAAGTACCAAGGAAAGTGTTTAAGATGGTTATTTGAAACATTTTCTCTGAGCTCTTCCCAAGAAACTCCACTTCCTTCACTGTAAGCTTTTGTCTTCCTGGGTCTTACTTCTGTGATTTTCGATGGGGTGAGTACTTAGTCCCATTTGGGCATCTGGGACCCTCAACCCATCATCAGCAAGCTCCCTGGCGGCTTCCGCCAGCCCTTCCGTGACAGGCAGGTTTGCCCTGGGTCTCTGTCTGCTCTCCTCACCCTCCAGGACCCTCCCTTCCCTGTTCATTTTAACATCCCGGCTCCTGTGACTCTCGACCCACTTTGCTGTATGGTTCGAACTTTCTACGCCTCTTTTCCTCTCCGCACTTCCCCGTCTAGTCCTTAGCTTATTGCTTCTCTCCCCTGAATTCTCTCCACTGAGACTCTACCACCCACATGGCCACCCCACCTAACTGGTCTTCCAGCTCCCTGCCCACCATGCCTCTGACTTTTCTTCTACTTCCATGGTTCCCACACCCCATTCCTATTTAATCTTGGAATCTTCCAGCATGTGACTTTTGTATATCCCAGTTCTCAGCTTCCATTATATGGGCCCCCCTCATTTTTCGGTGCGCCATCTCCCTCTTAAACCAGCTTAGAATCCACCATCATCATAAAACTCTCTGCCAAGCATGCTCAGCTCTCTTGCAACTCAGGGTTACTCATCTAGCAAAATCCTAAACAAGATTTAAGCACAGTTTGATAGTGCTTGTCAAATTCAGGGTCACCGGGTTCTCCTTTACATTCATGACCACAAAACACAGTAGAACTTCACTTTTCCTGGCAGTCACAGGATGGTCCTCAGCTTCCTGTCTTCCTCCAGAGCAGGATTAGTCAGTCCCTTACCCTCTGGCCAAAAGTCTGACAGCTTCTCACCCAGATCCCACCCACTTTTAACTCATGACCCTGTCTCATGCTTCTTGAGAAAAATGAAGACTGAATTTCTCATTTCACACATCTCCAAAGCTTATTTCATAAGGGTAACTCGAGCAATACATTAAACATACACACAATGACAATCCATAAATTAAAAACTGTTAAACAAAAAAGCTTGCCACAAAGGAAACCCTGGCCGGTGAGTGGCGCTAAGTTCTGTCTTCCATCGAATGAATAAACTGTCAGAATCTTTTTTTTTTTTTTGAGATAGTGGCCTCAGATTTGTTGCCTAAATTGGTCTTTAAATTGGGAAATCCTCCTGACTCAGCCTCCCTGGCAGCTTGGACTCTAGTTGTTTACCACAGAGCCCAGCTTAAATGGATGTAATCTGTTTTGTTTTGTTTTGAAGATAGGGTTTCTCTGTGTAGTCCTGGATGTCCTGGAACTCACTCTGTAGACCAGGCTGGCCTTGAACTCATAGAGATCAGGCAGCCTCTGCCTCCCAACTGCTGGGGTTAAAGGTGTGTGCCACCAACACCCAGCTCAAATTGATGTAATCTTATTACATAAACTTTCACAGAAAACGAAAAGAACATATAATGATCTCATTTATGAAACTAACAAAAATCTCAGTGAATGGAAAAAGAAAATTACAGGTTCATTTCATTCAAGAAATACAAATGCAAAACTCCTAAACAAATTTTTAAAAATTGAATTCAGGTATATATGCATACATAAATGGATATACATGTGTACAGAGACCTGATTGTGTTATTGTGTGGATGGATAGATAGATCATTTATCTTGTTTTGTTTTTGAAACAGGATCTGTTATGGAGCACAAGCTGGTCTCAAACTAATGATCCTTCTGCTTCTGCCTTTTGAGTGCTGGGAATATAGGCGTGGGCCACCACACCTGAGTCTGCAGGCTTGTGTTTAAGTTTTTGTTTTATTTTGCTTCTATGTGACAGGATCTCGAGAAGCCCAGGATGGCCCTGAAGTAGCTTTATGGTTTAGGATTATAAGTGTGCATCACCATGCCTGCTTAAAAAGGGTTAGCAGTTTAGGATTCTGTTAATAAGAAGAGGTCTGATTAGTATAAGGTTTCTCAACCAGGATACATTTACATGTGAGGCTGGATGAGTCTGACTGTGGGGGGCTGGTTTGTTATTATAGACTACTTAGTGACATCACTAGCCCACATGCTCTGGCTCTCTCGCCTCCATCTGTGACAACTGACATTGTCTGTAGACATTGCCAAGTGATCCTTTGGACAAGACAACGTTCTGCAGTCAATCAATATAACTCCCTATATTAATAGTGGCACAATAAGATCCAGGCAATGGTTTCTGAAGACATGAAAGAATGTGAGACCCTCACTCTATTCTCTAAGACGAAGAAGGAGGCTTAGACAAAGATATCTTAATATAGATAGACCCAAGCCAGTTTCAAGCTCCCAGAAACAACGCATAGGTGAAAACGACACGAAGTGAGTCAGACAGAGGCCAGCCTGGGCAATGTGAGCCACTGTTTAAAAAAGTTAAAAAAGAATGAAAAAGTTACTACCAACAATAATATTTTTTTACAGAAAACAAGAATAAATAAATACAATACCAAGAAAACTATAAAACATTAAGAGATACTAAAGAACATTCAAAAATGAAAACATTCAGCACATTCATAGATTGAAGCAGTTAACTCATCCAAAGATGTAGCAAAATCTGAGCCAATCTGATTTTTTTTCCCCTTTAAGAAACAACTTAATGTGTTTGTGTGGCTGACCGCAAAGATGGTGTCTCTTATTGTCCCAATGTTGACTTGATGTTTAGGTCTCCATGTTGACCATTCTGGGTTAATTAGTTCGCTCTGGCATGCAGAGCACTTCTGGACATCATCCTTAGCTGCCTTTCACGTCAGGGGAATCCTGTTCTCTCTCTCTCTCTAGGGCATTCAAATATCTGTTCCATTTCCTTTTTCCTTTTCAATCACAGGTAATTCAAAGTGTACACATAGTAACCTGCTTTGCCTTTCGAAGGTCTCCCCAATTCTCTGAATAACTTCTGCCTTACTTCATTCATTCATCCACCCATCCATTCATTCATTTATTTGTGTGTATCTGTGGGGTGGGGGTGGGGTGCAGAAGGCAGTTCTCTCCTTCCATCATGTGGGTCCTGGGGATTGAACTTAGATCATCATCAGGCTTGGTGGCAAGTGCCTATTCCTACGGAGCCGTCTTGCCAGCCCTTTGGTTCACTTTGTGGCACGTTTTTAAAATTCCTTAGAAGCCCGTGGATTATTTCCCTGGCATGGCTGTTTCGTCTTACTCCATTCCTTCTGTGTTTTCCTGTACTCTCTTCTCTTTCCGGAATGGTGTCAGTTCGAGTTCACTGTATGATCTCACCATCAGCTTTTGATGGCTTATCGTTTCATCCCTGCATGCTGCTGCTTCTTCTTTGCAGTCTTTTGTCAAATAAATGATTGCTTTGTTGGGTATTAATTTTTAAGAAGCAGTGATATGCTTTCCTAGACTCTGCATCTTTTCCTGGGCCTTAAGTCCCTAGTGAGCAGCGCTCTGGAATGCTGTTCTCTACTGACCAGTACATTCCTGGACCAGCTCTTTACCCAGCTGTTTCACAGAGTTACTTTGACTGATATTTTCTGCATTCTGCTACCCCGGAGGCTCTTTCGCGGTCCTCCACTTGCTTTTTTGTTTTGTTTTGCTATGTTTTTCTTCCTCCACACCTTACACTCCCCACCCAGCACCTCCTTTCCCAGGACTTCTCTCTTATTTCTCCCCTGTGTTTTTCAGAGCCTGGATGTGTGTTAGGCATAGCAGAGTGGGACTGAGCACCAGGGGTGTGTGTTCGGGCAGAATTCTCTGAGCACCACTGCCCCCGAACTGCAGACATTATTGCCCAATGCTCTGTTATGCTTTTCCGTCATGAGCTCCCTGCTCACAGCCTCCGCTTTCTTCAAATTCCATAGATCTTTCTCTATGCAAAGAATGGGGTTTTCTTAAAGGTTGCTTTTGTTTTGTTTTTTTTATGTGTAGTTTGCCTGTGTGTGTATGTGTGTACCACGTATGCCTCATGCATGTGGCAATCAGAAGACACTCCAGCAGTGGCTCTCAACCTCTGGGTGGCAACCCCTCTGGGGGGCGGGGTGTCAAATGACCCTTTCATGGGGGTCACCTAAGATCATCAGAAAACACAGATATTTACATTATGGTTCAGAACAGTAGCAAAATTACAGTTATGAAGTAGCAATGAAAATCATTGTATGGTTGGGGTCACCACAACATGAGGAACTGCGTTAAAGGGTCGCAGCCTCAGGAAGGTTGAGAACCGTTGGTCTAGAGCACTGGGGCTGGAGAACCCAGTGTGGCCTGGAGCAGAATGCACTAAGTAGCTCTGGTAGGTCTTGAACAGCCAGCAAGCTTCCAGCCTCAGGCTCCATTTGGAGTGCTTGAATTACAGGCATGTGCCACTACCCCAACTTCCTCTTCACTTACGACAGCCCGTAATTTTAGTATGTCTTCTCAGAAACATGTTGCTTTATCTAGCTTATGCTTAGGATGTATTTCTGCCCAATATTTTGATCACCATTTCATTGTTCAAAACCTTTCAACTGTTATCTCTCAAATACCATTTCTCCATTATCCCTCCTTTCTACCTTACCTAAATTCCTTTAGGACTGTTCAGGTGAATCTCACTTCATACTGCATCTTTTTTTGTTTTGTTTTGTTTTTCGAGACAAGGTTTCTCCTTGTAGCCCTGGCCGACCTGGAACTCTTTTTGTAGAGCAGGCTGGCCTTGAATGCAGAGATTCGCCTGCCTCTGCCTCCCGAGTGCTGGGATTAGAGGTGAGCTGCTCAGTTGTGCTGCATGGAGTTATTGCTCTTGAACGTTTTTTTAACTCTTTGCTTTTTTGTGTTACAAAGTGAATTTTCACAATACTTTCCAACAGTCCACTAATCGCCTCTTTATCTGTCTCTGAAATGGGCCTTCTGTGTTCTTTATTTGATTGTTACACATTTTTTATAATTTCTAATGTTTCTAATATTGACAAGTGCTTATCTGAATTTTTGGAGTTAGGTCGGTATATTTCAGAGCCTTTTTCCTGTTTAGAAAATAACAGTGCATATTATATAACACATATTAAATAATATTAAATAAACACAGTGAGTTCTGGAGTGGTACATCTTGATTATATAAACATACTGAGATTACAATGAAAATATAAAATTTAAAATCAGGATATATAGTTTCATATTCGTTCAAGTTTTTCACCTCCCACCACCAAATAAATTCAATTTAAATCATATTTCACCACCAAATGAATTATAAAGAAAATTTTAGTATTAGGAATTTTAGAGTTTCAGAACTTGGAGTGGAGCTATAAATACTTACTATATCTTTTCTTTTTGGGACAGGGTCTCACTATGTAGCCTTGGCTATCATGGAACTCACGATGTAGACCAGGCTGGCCTCAGACTCATAGAAATAAGCTGGACTCTGCTTCCTGAGTGCTAGGATTAAAGGCACATACTACCATGCCTGGCTTATTTTATTTTTTAATACTTACCCGCAACTGGCTTATATTTGTCTATATTTTTTGTCATTAGTGAAAGCCACGTCTTACTTAGTTGCTTGAACATCTTGAAGTTCTTATTCCAAAGCATTTATCATATCTTCTTAGAAAACAAACAGAAACAAACAAAACGTAGTTTGGCAAAAAATACAAAGAGACTATGAGGAGAAAACATGAGAAAGTCAAAAAACAGAAAGTACGATATTCTCAGATAGAGAGTTTGCAATCTTAACAAAACAAAACAAGTAGTACCAAGTCTTGCTTGCTGGCTCATGCCTGTCCTCCCAGTACTCTGGGGTGGGGGAGAGGGATGGGGGGAGGGGGAGGGGAGGCAAGAGGAGCATAGGAGCATGATTCAGAAGCACAAGCAGGGGTCTAGGAACTTCTGTTTTCTTTTTCTCTCTCTCTCTCTCTCTCTCTCTCTCTCTCTCTCTCTCTCTCTCTCTCTCTCTCTCTCTCTCTCTCTCTCTCTCTCCGGTTTAGTACTTGGTTTTTATTTTTTCTGTGACAGCATTTCACTATGTAGCCCTGCCTGGTCTGGTATTCACTTTGTAGACTAGGGTGGCTTCAAACTCTTAAGCAATTCTCCTGTTTTACTGTCCCAAGTCCTGGAATTTCTGACATGTACCACAGTGCCTAGCTTGTGAGGGGACTAGTAGGGGCAGTAAATAAAGAACCAAAGCCAGTCTTTAATCCCAGCACTCGGGAGGCAGAGGCAGGCAGATCTCTGAGTTTGAGGCCAGCCTATAGATGTAACCAACCGCCTTATTAAATAAGAAACACAGAGCCAATGTAAAGATGAAAGCCCAAGAGGTCAGAGCTAAGAGCCTTACCCGCTTGCTGCTGGCTGGCCTCTCCCGCCAAGAAACCTCTCCGAAAAAGGGGAGTTACTTCCTGTGCGTTTGTCTTATAAAGAGTTCTTGTTCTTCCTTCTCATTGGTTGTAAAC
>CABHPR010142858.1:5512-19861 GCA_902168415.1 Peromyscus melanophrys
TTCACAGACATCCACAGGGAATTACTCCCGAGGGAGGAGATAGGTCAGCAGGCTGTTCTTGGGAGACTAGTCTGTGCTTTGAGAAGAAACAACCTGCAGCTCTCTCACTTGCCAGGCACACAGCAGGTTTATGTAAATACTTACCGTGCGAATAAATGAATGAATGTGTGTATAAATGATAGGCTTTACAGAAAGAGAACTACTGGCCTGCACTTAGAGCTGTCTGTAATATTGCGTTAATAGTGGCAAATTTCACTCATACCCTTTTTCATGCGAAGTGCAACTTATATTGAACTCTTAGTTCATCTGCTTAATATTTATAAAGATCAATTAGTGGCTTTTTTCATATGTATTCTTTGTCTCCCATACTCATTTAAATATTTGAGGAAATCTTCAAAACTATTAATTTGACAGTTTGATTTCAAGTGGGGTCTGTATCAGAGACTAGAAAATCTACATTAATATCTGGTATGCACATATATCAGATTTTATACACACACATCATCTGAATTTGCATTAGTGGGGATAATATTGTTATATAGTCAATGTCATGCTTGACAATGGACATGCTGGATAGTTCCTTTAAAAATTAAGTTGTCAAACACAGAGGTCATAACTACACAATTACAAACATCTGGGAGAAAAACCCAAGCCAAACAGAGATTTTCCACTTCACCAGTTTTAATACAGGGTAGGCAAAATTAATTAAAAGTCTCTATGGACAGTCTGGTCTCTCACTGTGGAACCATGGTGACAAATCCATGGGTCTGAATCTTCAGAATTCTGCCAATTAACTAACTCAATATATAAATTTGTGAGGACTTTTAATAATTACCGAGTGTATCTTAAATTGCTTAGTTTTTTTTCTCTAAATTATAGACTCGATTCTTTAGTCAGCTCGCTTGTTCTCTTTACTCTGGTTTTATTCTACAAACCAGTGGAAGGAAGGGCTGCCATGTGCAATCACTGTGGTCCCCTTTTGTCTTGGCTGTCATGGATGCTTGCCTCCCAGAATTCAAGATGGAAACATGATCCTGTAAATGTTATTATGCTAATAATATTTGGATCTCGGACCTTTGAGAGGTGACTTTAATCCCGGCACTGGGGAAGCAGAGGCAGGAGAATCTCTTTGAATTCCAGGACAGCCAGAGCTACATAGTGAGATCCTATCCCAACACACACACACACACACACACACACACACACACACACACACACACACAGACTGTAAGAAATTTCTCCATAAATTATTTTCTTATAGCAGCAGAAATGAAGTCACTTTTGTTTCCCCAGGGTGACACGGGAGGTTCAGGTTGTAACTGGGCAAGCACAGGTTTCAGGGATGAGGGCATGGTCATCAGTTTGCCTACTATCACTGCACTATAGAGTGTTCAATACATTCCTGGTGTTGGCCTGCTTGTTGTAAATGTTTTTCAACTCAGGCCAGGCTGTCCCCGTCTTCTGGCATACCAATGTTCCCTTAGGACTTTGGCCATGGATTTACCTACCCTAGATTGGGGCAGAGCCCCAGGTTAGCCACTCTGGGTCATTGCGGTGAGCTCCCTTTAAGGGGCTTTATCAGCTCACTATAGACTGTGTGTGAATAATACTTCACACTTTCTTCTCCATGTCTGCTTTTCAGGTTGGCCAGTCTTTACACTTCACAGTCCTCGCCTCAGTATTGCACCGTGGAGACTTACAGCTGATCTCATTGGAGACCATCCCCAGGGCAGGGGAGCGCTTTCCTCCGAGGTGCTCCTCCAGTGCTGAGATGCTGGAAGAAGCAGAATTGGAAGAACCGGTTTTATGAGAAGTGTGACCATAAGCTGAGTCACACTGCCGTCCCCAGTACACTTACAGAGGAGTGTCCCTCGTTCTTTACTATCCCAATGTCCCTGGACACTTTGCAGAGTGAGATTGGCACTGGCTTCTTACAAATCACAGGGGATTTCCACCCTAAGGTAGAGGCTTTGCGTGGCTCTTGGAACAGAGTGGAGTTTGATTTCTGGCATCGTGATAAACTAGCTTCAGACAGGAAAGTGTTTATTTTAGCTTACGGATCGCAGTCCATCAGAGAGGGACATCAAGGCAGGCACTTAGAGGCCATGGGGGAGGCCGCTTACTGGCTGGTTCCCTGGCTCACATTCAGCTACTTCTCTTATACAGCTCAGGACTGCCTGCCTATGGATGACACCACCCATGGTGGGCTGGGCCCTGTCACATCAATGATCAAGAAAATGCCTCACAGACATTCCCACAAGTCAATCTAATGGGGGCAATTCCTCAGTTGAGATGCAGAAAACTCTGGGCTAAGACTCAGGAAGCGTGTTTTACAGACAAAGAGACACTGAATGACACCTGTCTTTCCGTCATAGGACATATTCAGGCTATGGAAGTCAGAGAGGACTCCCACATGGGTGAGGGTTTAGAGCATGTGACTCCTCATCCTCTTTCTGGGCAAGACTTTCTGTTTCTTAACCAATTGGGGCAACTAGTTGGGATAAAGCAAGTGATTCCTATAGCCACTGTCAGCTGCAGTTGAAAGAACACACTCTGTCTGCCCTAAAGCTGGAAGGGACCTGTTAACAGATGTTTGGAGGCTCAAAGAATGATTGGAGTGCTTCCAGAAGGAAGCCACACCCACTCTTGAGCTGCCAGGTGCAGAGTGACAGCTTTTCCAGGAGGGTCCAGATGTGCTCTGGTTAGTGTTCGCCGATATCTACTCTCTCCCTGTCTCAGTCCCTGTCTCTCTGTCTCTCTCTCTCTCTGTCCTGTCCTGCCTTGGCTCTGACTTTTGTCAACTCTCTCTTTCTTCTTTTTGTTTCTTCCACATTGTTTTTTGTTTGTTTGTTTGTTTGTTTGTTTTTATAAGAATGTAGATTCCTGCCGGGCGGTGGTGGCGCACGCCTTTAATCCCAGCATTCGAGAGGCAGAGGCAGGTGGATCTCTGACTTCGAGGCCAGCCTGGTCTACAGAGAGAGTTCCAGGACTCGCCAGGACTACACATAGAAATAAAAACCAAAAACCAAACCAAACTAACAAACAAAAGAATGTAGATTCATGGGATGGATGGCTCAGAGGTTTAGAGCACATACTGCTTTTACAGAGGTTTCCAGTACCCACATAGGGCTGTAGTTCCAGCTCCAGGGAATCCAATACCTCTGGCTTCTGTGGGCTCCTGCACTCATGTGCACACACATACCCCCCCCCCACACACACACTTAGAAATGATTTTAAAATCTTTGTAAAAGGAAGGTAAAAGCTGGAGAGAGGGCTCAGCTGTTAAGAACACTAGCTGCTCTCACAGAGGACCTGGGTTTGGTTCCTAGCACCACATGGCAGCTCACAACCATCTGTGACTCCAGTTCCAGGGGATCTGGCGCCCTCTTCTGGCCTCCACAGGCACCAGGCATGCTGCTGATGAACATACACACGCAAAAAATAAAACTTACAAAAATTAGAAGGAATGCAGAATGTGTTCGAGATTCTGGTTTGGTTGTTTTTTTTTCCCCCTCTCTCTTTTTTTCCCACATCTTCTCTCTTTACGGAGTTGGTAAAGAGAAAAAGCAGAAGAGCCACTGGCTACAGTCTTCTGCAGCATTGATTTCTTCTGGTATCTGCACCTCCCGGCACTTAGAGCAGGTTCATCCCACTGTGAGCCCCTCCCCCACCTGCTTCTCGTTTTGTTTTCTCTTGAGGTGTAAAAAAATCGGAATAATTCATAAAGTAAAAACAATAGGAAAAAGGAAATAATTCATCCCCAATTCCATGCCTCAGAGGTAAGCATGCGGCCTGTCTTCCACCAGGGGGATTGTTAAAAATCTGAGTTTGTACACAATTGATGTAATTTTCATTACTGGTGGGCAATGGGGGTTTCTTGTTTTTGTCACAGGCAGGACATTTGTGCACACACATCCTTATTCATGGGCTGCTGCAATTGCCGTGGGGTACGTCCGTCCTTATAGTAAGAAACGCTTCTGGATTGTAAGGCATGAACATGTGAACTTTTCTAAATAAGGGCAAATTACTCTCCCCTAAAGGGGTCGGATTTAGAATTGCAGCTTTGACATATGTGTGTGTCTTTCTGTATCTAACACTACATGTCAGTCCTTTCTTGGTTCCATTATTGTGAGAATTTAATCCATTCAGCCAATGGTACTGGGGTGACAAGCCCTAGGGCGTGGTTTGGTTTGGTTTGCAGTTGGTTCTCACGGCCCTTGGACAGACCGTAAACAACGACAGCAGGATTTGCCGCAGCATCTACTCTGTTCTGTTTTGTGAGCCAATCTTATTTACTTTCTTTCCCTGATAAATTTTACCGGGTCTATTGCCTCGGTGTCTCCCTTGACTCTGTCTTTGTGCTTTCTAAGGTTTTTATCTTGGGATGAATCATAGCATTTCTCTAACAATTTCTATGATCTTAGTAGGTCTGTTTTGCTGTATTTATGGGTTTGTTTCCTTCTTTTTTTTTTTCCTGTGGGCCTTGCCTGTCAGTGTCTTTTGATGAGTTACACAATGAGATTGTTTATTTAGCAGAACTAGTTATGGTCGTGGATGTTAACCTTTTCCAAATAACTGCTGCCCGGTCTGTCCTGTATCCAGCTCTCTTAGCAGCGCCTTTAACTACCACTCACTTGAATTATAATTAGGTTTTCCAGGTTGTTTCTGATGCTCAGAAAGGCTTTCTATAACCAAAAGATTATAAAAGCACCACACTCTTTCCCTGTTACTTTGCTGCATTTAAATTTTTGCTTCTTTAGTCTATTAGAGATGCTTTATTGGCATGTGAATTTGGAATCCAGTTTTGTCTTGTTTAGTTTTTTCTTAATGAACAACCATTTTCCTTTATTTATTTATTTATTTTTGTTTGTTTGTTTTTTTTTCATGTGCCACCACTGCCCGGCTCATTTTCCTTTTTTTAAAAAAACATTCCCTCCCCACATTTTCACACACACTAAATTACTACTTATCTCTCCAGAGCTGTTTTCAACATTATATTTTTCCTATATTTTTTTTTCACTATTTCTATTCCAAGAATACAGTTTTCTTTCTACAATTTCCTGGACTCTTTTGTACAGCCTCTATCATCTCTTGCTGACCATGTTGGATGTTTTGGATCTTGGTACCCATGTGATGTTCTCCTGTAACTTCTGTGTGAGCTTGCCAATTAAACCCATTGGCTTTAACGGAGGCTTGAAATGTTCCAGGCAAAATGCGAGGCAGATGCAGTAGTTTAAATACACGGCTCACTCTCTCAGGTGAAATCAAGGAGAAGCTGGCTCTCAAAAGGATGTCAGGAGAGAGCTAAAAGAGGGTCAAGGTGAGGTGACGGGGACAATAAACAATGGAAGACAACCGAACCGGAACCCCCAAGCTAGATACGTAAGACTTAGGCCATAGAAAACATACTGCCAAGCAAACACACTCCAAATAGTTAATTCACTTTCTGTTCCAGCCAATGCCCTGATGACCCAGGGTACCAGTTTCAAAGGTGTGGCAGGCACAGGGTGATAATTATGGGAATGGGCCTGATGGACGTGTTGCAGGATGTGTTGCAGGACATTCCTTTACACTGTGTGAAGATGCGTCTGCTGTGGAATAATCCTTCTGTACACTGTGAAGACGTGTTGTTCTCATTGTTAATAAAAAGCTGATTGGCCGATGGCTAGGCAGAATTTTCAAGGCAGAGAGAATGCTGGGGGAGAAAAGGGCGGAGTCAGAGGAGACGCCATGAGAGGCGGAGTGAGCAGGATGGGAAGTACACACATTGGGTAACTGAGCCTCAGGGCAGCCCATAGATGAATTGAAAGGGGTTATTTTAAGTTATACGAGCTAGCTAAAAACAAGCCTAAGCTATCAGCCGAGCATTTATAATTAAAAGTAGGGCTCTGTGTTGTTATTTGGGGAGTGGCTAATGGGAGAGAGCTGGCTGGTGGTCTAGATAGAAAAGTTTGCCTACATGTGTCACTGTGATTGGTTTAATAAAGAGCTGGATGGCCAATAGCTAGGCAGGAAGAAGTCAAGCAGGACTTCTGGGGGCAGAGAGGACTTGGGGAAGAAAAAAGGGGGAGTCACCAGCTGGATGGAGAGGGAACAAGACATGCAGGAGGAGAGGTAAAAGCCACAAGTCACATGCCAACACATAGATGAATAGAAATGGGTTATTTTAAGTTACAAGAGCTAGTGGGAGCTGGGCAGTGGTGGCACATGCCTTTAATCCCAGCAACCGGGAGGCAGAGCCAGGCAGACCTCTGTGAGTTCAAGCCCAGCCTGGGCTACAGAGTGAGCTCCAGGACAGGAACCAAAACTACACAGAGAAACCCTGTGTTGAAAAAAAAAAAAACAAAAAACAAAACAAAACAAAAAACAAACAAACAAAAAAACAACAACAAGAGCTAGTGGGGCAAGCCTAAGCTATAGGCTGAGCTTTTATAATTAATAATAAGTCTCTTGTCATTTTTTTGTGAGCTGGCAGCCCAAAGAAAAAGCCTATGACCTGGGTATTCATTAGACTGTTCAAATTATGAACTATTGGCCTTAATCCTAATCATCAAGGCATCAATTATATCTGAGAAAACAGCAAATCTGTTGTCCAATGGGACAAGAAATATAGCTGTATTATTATTTCACTGAGCCTACAAAATAGTGGATTTTTAAATAGCACATATAGAGAACCTAAAACAGCTGAGTAAGGGAGTTGAGGTAAATTGGTTTATACAGACTGATAATTTTAATATTTTTAAGGTTTGTTCTTATTTTACGTGGATGAGTGTTTGTCTGTATGTGTGTATGTGCACCATGTGCATGTGGTGCCTGTGGAGGCCAGAAGAAGGTGTTGCATCCTCTGGAATTGGAGTTACAGATGGTTGTGAGCTGCCGTGTGAACCATCTCTCCAGCTCCTAACCTAGATGGTTTTAAAATGAGGCCCTGAAGCCTGGGTCTTGCTGCTCAGCGATGCTTCAGTCAACTTCACAAACTATGAAGGAAATTAGCCATGTCAGCTTCTTTTTTTTCTGGACTCACTGACTCTTCTTCTAGGAGGAGCCTTCTGCACTTTGGACCAAGACCTATTGACATTCACGTATGAATGAAATGTCAGATAGTGTTGAAAGGCTTAGTAAAGGTCACCAGCTCTCTGATTTTATACTCTTTTTTCTTTCATATTTTTTTCTTGTGATTTTTCTAATGACTCCTGAAATTTGTTTTTGCTCCAGAAAACCCTGCGGCGTCACCCTCCTGAGAAGCCATTTGCAGCTGTCTTGAACTTTCTCAAAGCTCTTCTCTGTTGTTCTCATCTCAGCTTTTTGTTCACCTCCCAATGTGCTCATTACCCTCAGTCGTGCATTCCAGCTGTGCACGCCTGGGTTTCTGGTCTTTTTGTTATTTTCAAGGGGCTTTAAAGGACCACAGTGAGCTACTCTGGGCCACAGCTGGTGTTGCCAATCGTGATTCTCCTGAAAGCCTCAGATCATCTTCTCCTTCTCCTCCTGAATCTGCACACAAATATATAGCAAGTTTATCATCTGGAATGTTTTTCTGTGTTCTGTAGCTCCCCAAGTGACATATTTGCTCTTTCTTCCACTTCCAACCTCTCAGAAGACCGTATTCTGTGGACAGTATTTTCTTGCCTCCTGTAGATTCTCATTAACGCCTTGCAATTTGACCTGGCTTCATTCCACCACAAATGATAAAAATCTGTCCCCAAAGTCACCAGATGAGCTAATCTCTAGATCAACTGCACTTTCTCAACAAGTGTAATCATGTTTGTTTGTTTGTTTGTTTGTTTTCCCCATTGTATCTCCTAAGCTGCAAAAACCCTTCATTGTGGGATTCCTGATCCTTCTCTGTGTCTTATTTATTTATTTATTTATTTATTTATTTATTTATTTATTTATTTACTTATTTATCCATTCCTTTATTTATTTATTCATTTATTCATTTGTTTATTAGTTTGACAGAAGTTTCTCATCTGTCAAAGTCAGGGTTTCTATTGCCATGATTAAACACCATGTCCAAAAGAAACTTGGGGAGGGAGCTGTTTGTTTGAAAGGGTTTATTTCCGCTTACAACTCTCAGGTCACAGCACTGAGGGAAGTCAGGACAGGGACTCAAACAGGATAGGAACCTGGAGGCAGGAGCCGATGCAGAGGCCATGGTGGGGTGCTGCTTACTGGCTTGCTCCTCATGGCTTGCTCAGCCTGCTTTCTTACAGAACCCAGGACCACCTGCCCATGGGTGACACCACCCACAGTGGGCTGGGGCCTCTCACATTAATCATTAATCAAGAAAATACCCCACTGTTGACCACAGGCCAATCTTATAGAGGCATTTTCTCCACTGAGAGTCTCTCTTCCCAGATGACTTGAGTGTGGGTCAAGTTGATGGGAAAGAAGCCAGCTCACTGCCTCTCATCTCATCCATCTCCTCAGACGGAGACATAGACCAGCGTTCAGCCCTTGGCTTTCAGTTGTTGAGAAACAACACTACACTCATTCCATCCTATTTCATCCTATATCTTAGAGTCAAAATTCCTTGTCCACTTCTTCAGTCCTTGAGCTTTGATTGTATATCTCAATGGGTGTCCTTGACAAACACTGGACACCCTACTTAACATTGAATTCATCTTTTTCCAAATGAACCATACCTCATGTGCTTAAGTGTAGTTATGGGTCTATCCTTTTTTTTTTTTTTTTTTTTTTTTTTACCTCCAGCTAAGCAGTTCTCACTCTTCTGTCCTCTCCAGGCTCCCACATTCATTCCTCTGTGTCTCTTCCATCCTCACCTTTGCATTTTCACCATGCTAGGCACGAGGCTTTCTTAATTCATTGTCCAGTTACTATGGCTTCTTTCCGGGTGATCCTTTAGATTCTGGCATCTTCTCTTTCAGCTAATTCTGTATACTACGGCCAAATTAATTGACAGGCTACTTATTGTTGTCTCTACTGAAAAACTTAAAACAGGGCAATTTCTCTTGTCTCTTAACTTCTCGCTGTCAATTATTGACACCGAGCAAATTAAACAGCTTATTTTGAACTTGATCCTGGTTCTCCAGTTCCGTATTGCCTTTGAGAGCAGAGATGTGGTCTCTGAGCACCTCTCAGTTACATTTCTTCCCACCTTGACGCCATGAGCTTGCTGCTGTGGATAGAAGTGCATTCCCATGGAGAGTAAAGGTCTGTGACTGGTGAACTGAGAACTTGTGAGGATGACGTTGTGCTTGGGTATACTAGAATCAAGAAAAATCCTTCTGCTCCATCGACTGTAGAGGCAGGTCCCTGTGGTCCCAGGTGCACACAGGAGAGCAGGTCTGAGGAGAGGGGATAAAGAGATGGAGATGTGGAGAAAAAGATGATCAGATTGTTGATCCCGTTTCCCAATTTCATGCGTGTGTTGCGTGATATGTATGTATGCATGAGGATACTCTCAGGATGTCATCCTCCATTGCTCTCCCACCTTATCCATTGAGGCAGGACTTCTCAATGAAGCCCGGAGCTCCCAGACATGCATAGTCTTGCTATCCAGCTTGCCCTGGGCTGGAATTACAGGCAGGCCATCATGTCCACTAGGCATTTCTGTAGGGCTTTTGGGGATGCAAACTCAGGTCCTTGAACTTGTGAAGCAAGCAATTTAACTGTTGAGCCATCTCTCCATCCCCTGCTGGCCCCAGTTTGCCTGTTGAAAACAATCTCAGCACCATGACCAAAGTCAATAAGCAAAATTTACTGCGTCTTTTCCTTGGCTGTGGTTGCAACAATTTCTTCATACTCAGAGAAGAGAACAGTCTCGTGCAGTATTTCAGCTTGCAAGGCATTTGAAGCCTACATGTTTGCAATAATATAAATATAAATAAATAAATAAATAAATAAATAAATAAAGAAAGAAAGAAAGAAAGAAAGAAAGAAAGAAAAAGAAAAAGTATGATCATGTCTCCATTTTGGTATTCTTGTTGCCTAAGCAGAAAAAACACTTTATCCTGGGGGTTCTGGTACTTCTCTGAATTATTGATTTGTTTACTCCACCTAGCCCCTCAAATGTGAGAAGGAATACAGGAGTCTTAACTCATACTGTGGGAGTCCCGAACTTACTAACCACAAGCAGAACCTCAATAGACAGAAAGTCCTGGAAATCGAGGGTTGGAGAGATGACTCAGCAGTGATGGGCGTTTGTTGCTCTTACAGAGGACCCAGGTTCAGTTCCCAGAACCCACATGGCTCATAGCCAGCTGTAACTGTAGCTCCAGGGGGGATGATGCCATCTTCTGGCCTCTGTGGGTACTGAATGCATGTGGTACACATACATACATGCAGGCAAACACATACATAAAGTAAAAATAAATCTGAAAAAAAAATTTAAAAGAAAGTTCTAGAAATCAAGTTTTATTACCATGGAATTGCTTTTGTTGGGTTGAATTAACTGTGATCTGGGAGCCCTGCTGTCGAGTTTGGTAGCCTAGGGGTCCATCTAGTATTACTCACACATCGCACGTCTCTCTTGCAGATGAATTTCAAATGGGAAGCATTTAACCGCCCTTTTAACCACTCCTGTAAGAGAGATTCCCTTTTCTTTCTTGTATTGTTGGTAAAAGATTTTTTTAAAAACAAACAAGAACAATAGATGGAGTCTGCTCTGAGCACACAGACTAAACATCAGAAAGTAAGTAGACATCCAGCCCCAACTGTTTTCCTTTCGATTCAAGAAGCCTCAGGTCTAGAAGGCACCCTCAATGCTGCAGGCAGACATGTGTGCTGCTTAATCTCCGGGAAAGAGACGGTGACTGGGAAGGGAGTGATTTTTTTTAATTGCTCAGGCATCATTGTTTGTTAATTTTACATTTATTGAGATATCAAAATGCCATGCTGAACAGAATAGCAGTGTCTTTGTTCCTGTCTGGTGGCTTCATCTCACTAATGGTGATAATGTATGCTGGCTGGAGTTGAGAATATTTCATCAAATACGGGAATGAGTTCACTGCAACGACACTGTAACATCGCCAACTGTAACACTTGCAACTTTACTGACTTTCAATTTGTATGAAATTCCGAGGACATCTCTCTCAGAGTGCCTGTACTCTGCAAGGATGTTACTCATCCCTCTGTGGGCGGGTGGCAGAGGCTGAGTTGTATTACTGAAGGGGATGGTGGGATCCTTCACTTTTCTGGGCTTCCCATTATGGACTCACCTTAGTGTACATTTGTCCTTTGAGCTCCACAACAAACGATATTGTTCACAAATCACATGGATGCACATGTATATGATGTATGCACACATACAGAGAGACAGATAATGGGTTCTGTGGCTTGAAACTTCTGTTTAACTGGCTTTGAGAGAACTGGAAACAATGTGCTGACTCTGTTTTCATTCTAGGCATGGGAATGTTTGGGCGAACTTCCCCTCCACAGTGTGTGTGTGTGTATGTGTGTGTGTGTGTGTGTGTGTGTGTGTGTGTGTGTGGTGGGGTAGAGGTCTCTCACCCAGCGGTCTTGCACAGAGACCGCTGTTAAGTCAGGGCTGGAAGCTAAAAAACGTGGATAGTGGTAAGAAGGATGACAAAGGATAATAAATGGGATTCAGTGTCGTGGCAGTTGAAATCTGAGTGGTTTGGAGTTTTTCTTTCAGAAAACAACCCTACAAATTCCCCAGAGAATCCGGGGGCGGGGGCGAGTGTCTAATTAAGAAACACTGATGACTTAAAGGGTTAAAGGGTAACGGAGAGGGGAGGGGAGGGTAGAACAGGGGAGGGGAGGGGAGAGCAGGGAAGGAGAGGGGAGTGGAGGGGAGGGGAGGAGAGGGGAGGGCAGGGGAGGAGAGGGGAGGGCAGGGGAGGAGAGGGGAGGGCAGGGGAGGAGAGGGGAGAGGAGGGAAGAAGAACAGAAGCCCCATTCAACCCGTAAATCTTAGCCCCACTGTGTGTTCTTGAAGGCTTCCCCGGCTGGAGTCTAAGGCAGGGCCAACTCTTGCCTTCTCTGATGGGATGGAGAGCTCCCTCATCAGAAGGGCACTGCCAGAACTCTCTCAGACCCGGCACAGTTCCAACGTGAATTCCCCACTCAGCCTTCCCGCTGTGTTCAGACACTGGCAAAGCTCTCCAGGGATATCATCTGGAAGCTTCCCCTGGGTAGAAAGCTCAGAATGGGAGAAGGAGGAGAGCAGGTGTTTCCCCCTGTGGCTCTAAACGTCCTGTAAAGTTGGGCAGCCGCCTCTGTCCTCCATGAACACCAGTCCCGGGAAGGTACAGGGAGTGGGCGTGGGGGAGTGGGCGACGTGGGAACATCCCGGGATGGAGGACAAGGGATTGTGGGATGCGGGATGCACTGCTCCCCAGCTGGGCGCAGCAGGTGCTTGTTCTCCGACGTCCCCGAGGACACCAGCGGTGATCTCTCCGGCACCATGGGTGTCTGAGCCCCTGTCTCACCCCCCCCCACACACGCCCCCCCTACCAGGCCGAGGGGGGGCGGCGCCTGCTCTGGGTAATCATTGTCCGCCGCCGGGCGGCAGGAGCGGGGGTGGGCACCGCGGGGGGCGGGCGGCCGGGCGCGGACATAAAGGGGCGCTGCGCGGTGCCCTCCCCGCTCCCGCAGCATGCCAGCCCGCGCCCCTCCTGGCCGCCTGCCGCGGCGGCGGCTGCTGCTCCGTCTGCTGTCGTTGCCTCTGCTGCTGCTGCTCGCCCTGCGGGCCCGCTGCCTGCGCGCTGAGCCGGGTCAGGGCGCGCAGACCTGGGCTCGCTTCGCGCGCCCTCCTGCCCCAGAGGCCGCCGGCCTCCTCCACGACACCTTCCCCGACGGCTTCCTCTGGGCGGTGGGCAGCGCCGCCTACCAGACCGAGGGCGGCTGGCGACAGCACGGTAAAGGCGCGTCTATCTGGGACACGTTCACCCATCACTCCCCGGTCACCCCAGGCGACTCCCCGATCGCTGTGGCGCCGTCGGGTGCCCCGTTGCCTCCTCTACCCTCCACTGGAGATGTGGCCAGCGACAGTTACAACAACGTCTACCGGGACACGGAGGGGCTGCGAGAGCTAGGGGTCACCCACTACCGCTTCTCCATCTCGTGGGCGCGGGTGCTCCCCAATGGCACCGCGGGCGCCCCCAACCGCGAGGGGCTGCGCTACTACCGGCGGCTGCTGGAGCGGCTGCGGGAGCTGGGCGTGCAGCCGGTGGTCACCCTGTACCACTGGGACCTGCCGCAGCGCCTGCAGGACGCCTATGGCGGCTGGGCCAATCGTGCCCTGGCCGACCACTTCAGGGATTATGCCGAGCTCTGCTTTCGCCACTTCGGTGGCCAGGTCAAGTACTGGATCACCATTGACAACCCGTACGTGGTGGCCTGGCACGGGTACGCCACTGGGCGCCTGGCCCCGGGTGTGCGGGGCAGCTCCAGGCTCGGGTACCTGGTTGCGCACAACCTACTTCTGGTGAGTGCGAGGGGCCAGGCAGGGGGCCACCTTGGGGGACAGAGGGCCTCAGAAGTACCAGGGCCACTCCCAGGAAGTCACACTTGCACCCCATTACGAGATCACCCAGGACCTACACCTCGCAAGGAGACACCCCTCGGCAGCTCCCGGTCTCCCCCTTAGAAGTGGAGTTAGAAACTGGAGGGAAATCTGGCGGTCCGCGCGCGTGCGCGCATTAGGGCCCCTAGAAAAGGACACAGGACTCTCTTTAGTGAGCAAATAAGCCAGCGCCTTTCCCTGGGTGTTGTGACGTTTCTAGAAATAAGGGCGGGGAAGATTTGTTAGAAGTAGCTGCGGGCACAGAATAGAGGGTGGGCAAAAGCAACGCGTTTGTCCACATGCTGTAGACAGACAATTGCACCCTGCAAGAACTCCGTGTTAATCCAGTAAAATCCGTTTCGCTAGTGGCACAGGTTACTTTGCATCTGGTGCAAAGGTGTCGAAACCTCATTCCTGAGTTTTTGGGCTTAAGCTGTGTTTAGAGGTCCCTTCTGAGGCAGAGTAGGATGGGGGACTGGCTTGCCTCCACCGTGGGACTGCAGGCGTCCTTTACACAGTGCAAGATAGGCACAGAAACACAGGACCAAGTCACTACAGCTTGTGGCTTCACCAGCACCCTGTGTTGTCACAGTGCTGTCTCTAGTTGAAGGCAGCCTCACGGGTGAAGTAGTTACCAGGTCTAGCCAGTGGTTCTGAATGCCTTGAAGATAAAGGTTAGTTCTAAACACTTTTTAACCCGACAGGCACTTTACCCCGCAAAGCCAGGCCTGTTCTAAACACTTTTAATTTAAAGGCGAGTGCCACCACCACCCGGCTGTAGTTTTGTCATTTTAAAACTCACATTTCGGGGGTTGGGGATTTAGCTCAGTGGCAGAGCGCTTGCCTAGCAAGTGCAAGGC
>CABHPR010142859.1:2407-22014 GCA_902168415.1 Peromyscus melanophrys
GCTGGCCTCGAACTCACAGAGATCCGCCTGCCTCTGCCTCCTGAGTGCTGGGATTAAAAGCTTGCGCCACCACTGCCCGGCTAGTCTCTCTTCTTTGCTTACTTTACCCATTGTTACAGCTATCATTTCAATAAACAAAATAATCCATACCTCAGGTCATATAGGAAAGTCTAAGAGATATATCCTTTTTTCTAAGCTCCACAGTCACAGATCCAATTTTGCTCCACACGAACATTCAAGTACTCTGTTTCTTTCATTATCTCCCCTCTGGTAAGATGGCTTTTCCTCTTCCACGTGCATCAGAATCACCCTTAGGTCTTGTTAACACACCACACGCTTATTGCTAGGCGGCACCCTCAGAGTTCCTGGGTCAGCAGGTGTGGGTGAGGGCTCACAAGTGTACATTTGTACATTTCTAACACGTTTCTGTATGATGCTCACGGCTGCTCTGGGACAACGGGAACAAGTATCCTACAGTGGTTTTCTCAAAAGAGTGACCAAAGCTGAGTCACTGCCACAAAGCAGATGCAGCCAGTGGGAAATGGGAAGGAAGGGAAAAGAAGGAGAGCACACAGGGATGGCCCAGCCACCTCTGAGGCGCTGGTCTGATAGAGAGCCTGGAAAGAATAAAGTAGTTGGGAGTGACCTGACTACATTCTAGGATTCTAAAAGAGGAGACTGGGTTTCTGTGGGCAGCAAAAAGACTTCACCAGTCTCCAACTTTTCTTCTACCAATTATTCAAAAGCTGCATTTTCTGTCTGAGGTTTTCATCGATGATTACTGAGGTCTTCCCTCTTGCTTCTTCACATTGCTCCTGCTCAGTACATGGTTGATTCACTTTCATTCTTTGGTGTCACTTGAAATGTCACCTCCACGGAGAAGTCATTACAGGAACGCTCTGCCTTGAGCACACGCCACTCAATGTCTCAGCTCCCTGCTTGTTTCCTGTTTTGTCACTCATTGCGATGAACACGTTTTTGAAATTTGATGATAGCTGTCCCCTTTGCTGTGAGCCAGCAGCGTCGGGGCAGGAACCACATGCCTCCTTCAAGTGTACATTAATCGTCGGGGAGACAGTTTCCGCTGGTACTGGAAGCTCGCCTCCTTTCCCTCGTTTATTCCTAGAGAAATCCCTGTTTCACTGGGTACTGGGAGATAATTGTTCGTCTGAGGGATGGTGGGACTATGTTCTGGAAGCAAACATGTAACCAGAAATCTGAGAATACTTCTTCACTACTAATCAAGAGAAGGTGGAAAGTAACTCGTGCCCTGAATTCTCCCTGGACTGCGTGTCTTTGGTGTCGTCTGGAGTGGCCACTGTGGTGCCATTACCATTCAGGAACCGTCAGGAGAAGTGCAGGGACTCCCTTGCTGAGAACTGAAACGATGGACATGACAGTCTCACTTGGCACTCACTGGTCTACCTACCAATTGTTAAAGAGGTTACAGAAATGCACTATACAGTTAGGGGGCAGGCAAACATAGGGAACAGTCTAGTACCCCGGGACCCTTATGTGGTCTTGGAGTATGCAAACCCCACATACTGTAATCATACAGTTGGCAGCCAAGTTCCGTCAGTTTCACGTACTATACATACACACCCCTTCCAAACAAAGCACCTAGCAACTTCTGAACCCCTCCACCTCCCACCCCCACGGCATCAGGGTTCACAGACTCCCATCTTTGAACGATAGTATGAATATCCCAGCCTCTGATAACAACCGAATTTAGATGGTTTCTTTTAAAACATATTCTCAATGTATCTGAGTATGAAGGACCTATCTGGCCTGAACTAGTTTTGAGTGTATGCAATAAGGCAAAACTGTTTCCTGTAGTAACCTTTTAAAGAACCCCCTATTTACCTATGCATAATTGGGTGTGCATATAATTAAAATCAGGTGCTTTGTGGGAAGAAGCATGCACAGTAGATAAATGATTATGTAATTTAATCTAACAATAAAACCACCCAAACTACATCCCTTAGTAACCTGCCTTTCCTTTCCTTAGACCCCATAAAAAGAGACCCTCAGACTGTAGCCGGGAACCCATGAGTATCTTCACTAATGTGTCCTGCTGTCAATCATGATAGTGTGACCCCCTCTTTACTTTAATCTGTACTATTTCTTTACTTCAAATAACATAATCCTGTTTCTTTTGCAAATCTATGTGAGCCCAGGTAATTTTATCAATAACAACAACAACAAAAACCCCACAGTTTTGTTCCCGAGAGTTAAATTTGGGAGATGGGAAAAAGAGAAGTGGGTAGAGGATTAAATGGTAGAGGAGTTGAAGCAGGACACATGGCAGAGACTATCTTTATTAGCCAGATTGCACAAACACAAATCTTTCGTTCATTTAATTAAAAATATGATGAGGACAGCACTTCACAGAGTATTTCCTAAAAGCCATAATAATGTTTGAAGTACAAGAGTTGGATTTCAGTTTAAGGCAAGTCACTAAGCCTGTCTTGACTTAAGGTTGATCATCTTTAAAATACGAAACATTCTCAGCTCTTGGGTTAGTGTGATAAAAAGATGGAGATAACACCTGTAAAATGTCCAGGGCCAACATGGCCAGCATTTGGTAAGTAGTCTTGTAACTGTTATAAGGGAGAAATAGATGATAAAGACATAGAAATGTACAGGTCTTTCTGTAACTAAAATGCCCAAGAACATGTGAATACTACAAACAGCGTTTGGAACCTGAAGGATTGAAATGTATTTCTAGTGCGGAGGACCGGTGTTTCGGGAGAAGACACTGGGTCTGAATTATGAAGGGAAGCCAGGGTTCAGCAGGTAGAACAGCAGCACAGAGAAGGGTGTGTGAAAGGTGCCTGGGAGAGGAAGAAAAAAGAACTGAACTATTAGCGAAAAACCACGGGTAAGGAGAGTGATGATTCTAGGCAGTTGCTGCTGCAACAAGATACCAGTGCCTGGGTAATTTATGATTGAGAGAAATTCATTTCTCTTGGCTCTGGAGGCTGGGAAGTCTAGTGCTTGGAGACTCTGATCTCTGCCTCCAAGAAGGGACCTTGAACACTGCTCCCTTCAGATGGGTTTCCCTGTGGGGCACGAGAGGAGAAAGGATACAGGTGCTCCCTCCTACCTGTTTTCTAAACCCACTAGTCCTCTTTACCGGAGGACCTCTTGCTTTAATCCCCTTGATTAAATCATCATCTCTCAATATGATCACATGGAAAATTCAGTTTCAAACTGTGGATTAGTTAGAAGGGGGTAGACACATTCTGATCATAGCAACAGGAAAGCACATGGCATGTTGAAGTAGTATCTGGTAGAAGAGTCTAGAAGTATAGATTTACAGAACAGGGTTTTGGAGATGGGATTAGGAAAAATGGACAGGCTCCGTGGCTTACACAGAAGTTAGAACATTGATTCAAGCAAGAAGATTCAATGAAAGGGTTTGTTTTGAAGAAGAGCAGGACAGTGACGTGATGAAAGCATACCAGGTGCCGTTAATTGTCTCTCCAAGAGCTGTTCCTTCTTTTGGTGGCATGGCATGATGAGGCCAGCTCTGACAGTGGAGACGCATTGTAGCGAAAATTTGTAAATGGAGCCTGTGTGCTTCCGAAGGAGGGGATTTTTTTCTTTTTAAGGGAAGGATATACAAGGAGAAAATTCTTTTTACTGCTTCCTTCTCTATCTCATTTTCCCTTGCTGAACACACTCTGTGAGTCCCATTGTGTAAAGATGTGGTACTTAAGAACGTCAGCAGCCATCTTAGCTTTCTGAGGAGGGCTCTCATGAATTCGCTCAGAACTGCTAAGCAGAACGCTAAAAAATGCAGGCTATCTGATGCTGTTATTGAACTGTTCAATCAATTTTGGGTCTTCTTACTCCAAGTTAGCTAATTAAATAAATTGCAGATGTGTTATAGTTTGAGCTACTGGTCAGATTTCCTGTTACTTGTAACCACCACATTCTAGCTGGTGCTGGCATGGTGTTTTAGGCAGATCTGTAAGGGATCAATAGCAATGGATTGATGAAACTAAAGGCATGTGATAAACAACTATTGAGCAGTTATTATGCACTTGTTCTCCTCTCTGCATGCAGAAGTCACCTACTTAGTGCTCACAAAATTCTATGAGTACTGCCATTATCCTCCTTTGTCCACAAAGGGAACTGAATCCTAGGCTGGCTCTTTACTATACTTCTGGCCATTAATATATGTTTGATTCACACACAAGTACTGAATTACTTCTGGGTAGCAACTCCGTAAGAATGATCCCATAGTCACGGCCATGTTACAGATAAGCAAACCGAAGAAGAGAGGTTAGTAACTGAAGGCCATGTGAATACCAAGGGATGGGTCAAGAAGTCAAGGCCAGTTCCATCTGACCCCAAAGTTCAGTGGTGATGTCAAGTTCCCAGTGAAAAGATTGTTTCAGACATGAGGTGGCAAGACAAGGGGCTTCTCACAAACAAAGAGGGAAAGTTATGTGAGGTAGGTTGTGAAGAATTAGTTAAGAATTCTAGTTAGATGTTATGTCAGGATAAAGGGTGAAAGATAATTTGATCTCTTTAAAGACAGGTTAAAGCACAAGAGTATTATTAAAAAGAAGAAAAAAAGGAAGTGGTTGGATTATGGTGGTACACAGCTGTGATTCCAGCACTCTGGAGGCTAACCTGAGGGATCATAAACAGGAGGCCAGCCTGGGCTAAACAAGAAGAACTTAACTCAAAATAGATAGATAGATAGATAGATAGATAGATAGATAGATAGATAGATAGATAGATAGATAGATAATAGGTAAAAATCTAGAAAAGGAGTATTTTAAATCTGTCTTTAAAAGACTTCAAAGTCATTGTCAGCTCGTTCAATGCGTTAGCTAGTTCAATTGACCCCCCAAATAGGTATTATGATGACTTCTCATTAAAGCCAAGCTTCTTTGCGGATCTAAAAGCGTGGTCTGAGAAGAAGGAAGAGAAGCTGCTTATACTTAATCCTTTTGCAATTTACGGCCTTTGAGATGATTCTCTAAGTAATACCGCATGATAGCCCACCATGCCCCAAAATAGGAAAAGAATTACCTGCCCTTCCCTCTGGGCCTCTCCAATTCTCTCTCACACATAGGATTCCCCAAAATAGGATACGAAGAGCCATTTGTTTAAGAACTTGACATATTGAACTGCTTTAGGATGAGTCCGATGATGTAACCAAGTCTAGATGGCTGGTTCTTATTCTTCCTACCCAGGGCCCTCAGCTCCAGTCCTCAATCACTTGGTTCTTTCCTCTTCCAGCATGTGAACCGAGGCAGAAGATTTTTCTTAGTTTCTGTTCTCACTGTAGAAGCTGAGCTTTAGTTCAAAGCCTTGGCTTGGGGTTGACATGCCTTTTTCCATTTCCACCTGGCGCTCTGTCTGCAGTCTCCAGGCACTCAACTTAATTCAGTCTGTACATTCCCATTAAGAGCGACTAGGTGCCAGGTGGAAAGCTTAAGGTCTGTGAGAGGAGGCACTTTGCAAACTGTAAGATGCAGAGACAACCTGTGAGTGCCTTATTGAAAAGTGCAGATGTGACTGCGGGACTGGGATGGACGTGAGAGTCCTCTAAGGTTCATGCTGTCAGCCCTGGGATGCCATTTTGAGCAGGAATGGAGGAAGATGGGAATATAAGCAATTAGGATAATGAATGGTGCCAGGTGCTATGATAAAAACATGGCCCAAAACATACAACACAAGAACTCTGGGAGGTGGACTCGAGAAGATAAAGAGTTGAAAGCCAGACTAGGTTATGTAATAATACTTTGTTTTAACAACAACACAAAAGGCTGAGGAACTGGATGGAGGAAAGGAGCATCTCACAAATCTCTGTTGTGTGCCAGTTCCCAGATACATCCCCCAGGTTTCGCTGGATTCACTTCAGAATTCTGGTCTTGTTCGAAACTTCTATCAAGCCCTGCTTTAAAAACTTACTAGGCATCTGCAGTAGCTAATGTTGACGAAACCATCTGTCTGCTCTGCTATTTCCCTCCTTTGGCTCCTCATGCCTCCTTTGTCTCACTTAAACCTTCACAGAATTTCTCTTTCTGCCCTCTAATAATTCATTCTCGCTCTTTAGTTGCCCCTCAGACAGTTCCGCTTTCCAGACAGGGAATACTGAAATTTATGCTCTCATCATTATGAACACTGGAAGTATATAAACCAATACATGTAAACACATACAGCTATATGACAATTCTTTGTATATGGTAATCACAGCCAACACTTTGGGGAAACTAATAGAAGCCAAGCACTTCACTCTCATAAAAGTCCATGATACAGATGCGACCATCGTCACCTCTGTAGATTATCACAGACAGAACTAGGAATCCGACTGCCAAGCCCTGTTTTAGCCAGGATTTTAATGTAGACTTAGGTCTTCCAAGAACTGTGCCTATTAAGGTGAGTGTGGTGAGATCAATGGCTGTGTGGTAGCCACTCCTGCCACGTGGGAAACCTCGTTAGAATATTTGAAAGGAGGCAGGCATTTTCTCTGCTGCCTGTAAGAGAAAGGGTATCAGGAGGGGACCTTGGGTCTAGCAATCGTGCTTTCAAACCTTCTTAGCAGGCTGTGCCTGCAACTGATTTCCCCCAAAGGGTCTCTTCATTTCAGCTCAGCCTTATTTTGATGAGAGAGTCTCATCTATTTGATGCCTTCGATTCTGATCAAGTCTCTCAGTCAAGTGTCTCGAAATGCAAATACAAATTTTGGTTTTATAAAATCATCCGGGTTTAGCAGTAAATCTGATCTCAGTGGAGAATTGTATCATATCGGTTCCTTTTACGCTGTCACTATAATTGAATTGCCTTTTCACCAAAAGGATTATTTTGAAGTCATAAAAAACTTCTTAAAAAAATAAATGACAATGAAAGCCCAAAGGACATTCAATATGAAACCAAATTATTATGGCATTAAAGGATCTAAGTTAAATCCATGAAGGCAAGAAAATTCAAAGCAAGGTTTTAGGAGTAAAATTCCTTCAGTTGCGTGTCTCACTGTGTGAGCAGGACGCCTCCTTAAACATATAGGGAGTGGAGACAATTAAATTATTTAGCTGTGAACATTCCCATGGGCCCTTAGATCAGCAAAGGAACTCAAAACTACTGTTACTAAGAGCAAGGTCGTAGGGAAATGATTGATGCCTTTCATCATTCTTGCTCTCAAATGTTTCTTTCTGCTTGGCATTTTCTTCAGCACAGTTCCTGGGAGCTATCTTTTGCGCATCAAAATAATATCACAGAAAATGAGAGGAGTTCAAGTGCTGTAACCATCACTCCATGTGTCTGCCTCCAAACCACCGTGTCACTGCTTCCCAGACTCTGTCCCCTCATCTTCACTCCCCATCAGTCCATTTGAACAAAAACCATCTTTCTTGGTGCTTTCCAGTTGGTCCTGGGAAACCTCAAAGGCAAGTGCATTTCTTGCACGCGGGGCTTCATGCCTCTTGATGATGACACATAGCTGTTTGCAGCACATACGTGCAAGCAAGCCATGAGGGACACTTGGCAAGTGGTGGCTGTTTCCTGTCTCATCACATAATTGCATAAGCCTTGGATTCATGTGTAGTGGGGTTCACATTAATCTTGAAAACTAATGCTTTCCGTATATTCCTATACCAAGGGGAAAAAAACCAAGAATCACTTCCATTAATAAGGGATAACCTCTCTCTGCAAGTTATAATTACTCCTTTAAACCCCCCCCCCCAGATTCTCTTTCTATGGCAAGTGGAGGGTATCCCTGCTTCATATAGCTCTGATGAGTTGATACAGGTATTTATTTACCCAGGGTTGAGGACACCTCCCTCTTTTTCCTATTGTGTTTAGCAACATTTTTGGTTCAATTGTGGCTACAGTCTTGTGATTCAGAGCATCACACCACTTTTTTTCCTTCTCTTTCCTGAAGAATTAAAATGTTCTGATGTTTGATAATGTCACTTGGATAGTTTCAATTCAGTATATTAACCTGTCCTGTCTAGCCATTATCTGTGCTGCAGAAATATCTTGGAGGGTAGTAAGCCCATTAGATTCTGTCTTTTAATATTAAGTCTATCTACATTAACAGAAATGTGCTGATCAATCTTTGTTATGCACAGCTCTACACCCTTTTCTCCACTGTATTTTAGCTTGTTCCAAGGAGGTGATGTGCTGCAGTTCTGCATTTTGTCACAAGATGGCACTACAAGTTTCCATATTTAATAACAAGCAGGGCACTTCAACAGCATTCTCAAATTTATAGTCTAAATTACATAAATTGTAGTTGAATATTAAAGGGAATATAATAGCACAGAACTATACGATGATCTAATTTTCTTTAAGACATTTTAACTCCCCTTTAAAAAGTAATAAGTGAAAAATCAGAATGAACTTGGGAAATGGTGTTTTTATTATTTCTCCTTTGTTTTTAATATGTCTTAAATCAAGAAAACCCTTTCTCCTTCAGAATAACATGACATGGTATTTCCACTTGTGCAGACATGCCAGGCTTCTGTTTGGCTTCTACTTTCTTGATTTAGCTTTTGAATAATTAATAATTAGGGATAATAATGATAAGCCTGGAGAGCAAACAGTTCTTTGTTACTAATATAGAAAAAGTCAGAATTTTTGGACTGGGAAAAGAAATCATAGCACTGAGCTCGAGCTTGAGAACATGATTTTATGAAAAGCAGGCATTTTTCAAAAGAAGATATGAATGACAGAAACGAAAAAGGCAAAGCGAATACATAATTACGGGAATTCTTCTCTGTCCAGACATTGAGATATGCATTTCAAGTAGCTTTATGGAATAAAAACAGTAATCATTAATACTTATTGGGTCTTTGTCTGTGTTAGAGATGATGTTAGAGTCTTCCCAGAGAGTACTGCACCTAATTCTCACAGCAAGGGCTGTGAGGTGTCTGCTGTAAGTACCACAGACTGCGTGGAAGAGACAGACACTAGACAAAGCCATTCATCCATTTGTTCATTCCTTTAAAAGGAGATTATGGAACAACTACTAGTTGGTGTTGGAATTTTGACCCAGAATTTGCTAAGACCAAAGCCCAAGAAGAGTCCTTCACATAATTATAGAACTGTAAAGAATCAATTTCTCAGATAAGCCTAACAGGCAATTACATAGTGAAAAAGAAAAAAAAAAGTCACGATAAAATGAGTAAGCAAATTGACATGCCACCAAAAATAGCATTAGTCTTTTGCTCTTTGTGTTTTCCATAAGGTTAACTTAAAGCTTTTTTTTTCAATCTAAGATTCAATTCAGCCAAAATATGATGTATGCTTTAATTATACCGCAGGTCAGCATTCGTTTTTTGAACACCTCGTCTGAACCAGAATAAAAAATGTTTTTGTGGTGAAGACAGGGAAGGTCTGGAGTGACTTCCAGTTCAGAAGACAAGCAGAGCACACGAGGCAAGCCAGCTCTGCGCCCCTCCATCAAGGAAGCAGCCAACCCTCGCCAGAACGTTTTAAATCATGTTGATGGGATATAGCCAAATTCGACATTAGAAAACTCTCCAGGTTACACAGATAAGGAAGTCTCAGAGCAAAAAGGGATTAAAGCTGCAGCGCCCAGGAGGACCATGTCATAATCAGGTCTTTAACAGCTGCAGAGATAAGACACAAGGTGCAGAGTCTCTGCCCAACAAGGACTTGATTTGCTGCCTCTAGTGAGAATTCGGGGTTTCCCTGCCAGGAGGCCAATGAATCTAAATAGACCAGAGACCAGAGACGAGAGCCTCTGCCTGGAGGTGTGGGCAGAAGAGTCTCCATAAAGGGGTCAAATGTGTGCCCAGGTGAAAAGACTGAGATTTTCACCTCCCTGCCACGAGTGACACAGACCTCGTGGGACTATGGATCAGTGGGTACGGTGCCTGCTTCGCAAGTCCAATTGCTGGAGTTCAGATCCACAGAAACCACATAAATGCTATGTGGGTGTGGTGCTCCACCTGTAACTCAAGTACTGTAAGGCAGAGGTAGGGGCTCTCTGGAGCAAGCTGACTAGGTAGACTAGCCATACAGCTGAACTCATACTCCTTACTATATGCTAAGACAACCAACCAACGAAACAAATAAAAAAGAAACTAAGATAGTTGGTTTAGAAGCCCCTTAAAGACCTTTGAAAACACCCCTAGGGGAGGCTTTGAGGTGTCAGGTTATAGACGATGGACTCAGAAACAAAAATTATTGAGATTTAGTGTCAAATAAGAGAGCAAAGAAAAGGGAGAATTTACAACTCTGGTGATGGAGCCAGCTGTAGAGACTTAGCTATAAACACGTTGAAGATATTCAAGGAGCTGGGATGTCTTTTAAGCTAGTAGAATATTAAGGCTGAGGGAAATCTAGACATTTGCAAACTATAGAAAAGAAACAATAGGGTCAGTAGGTAAATAAAATTCTAAATAGATTTGCCAAATAACAGTTTCAATACAGAAGAACTGGAATATTAACCCTTGGAAATGACTCAAGATACAACACAGAGAAATAAAAACATGGAAGAAAGGTAGAAGAGGAAATGAACTGGCTTGGCTGTGTCTTCAAATTTTAGATTAGTCTTCAAAATGGTCTAGAGTTTTCAGGAAATGTATAAAGACAGCAGACCTCAAGCTAAAGACTCACTCATTGTTACTGAGCAAGGTCTAAAAATAGAGCCGTCCGAAGACACGTCATGACATTGCTGGGCAGTGTAATCACACATAAGACTCATGAGAAAATCTTGCAAGTGCCAAAGAAAAGACAGGGTAACTTCTAACGTGGGTGAGCCGTTGGAGCAAGCAGTCTTCATTACCAAGAGATGTATTTTTAAATTTCAAAAGTGCTGAGAGGCAGTGCAACAGTATTCTAAGTTTCTTGGTACAATGATGGATACTTTACTTTCAGATTAAGATACTTTCATATTTGCTTATAAGAGCTTCAAAAAGCACTAGTTGACCAACATTTCCCTTTGGTTAAACACGCTTTTCTTTTGAAATGAGAAGTTGCCTGACATGGAGGTGAAAACTGACTGGCATAGGAAAGCCCACTTCTATTTAGGGGCGTCTGTGATGGGCCAGGGAGTGGGATATTTACTTCTTACTGAAAAGAAAAAGAAACAGATATAAACAATAACCTTTACTTCGATGAGGGGCCAGCTGGTGTGATGGTGCAGACCTGCAATCCAGCATTCTGGAATGAAGACAGCAGGATCAGAAATTCGAGGCCAGCCTAGCTACACAGCAAACTGGGGCTAGCCTGGACTACATGAGACACAGTCTCCAAACAACAGAAAGAAGTAGGGTTAGGGAGGAGGAAATTTAGGCAACATTGTCAACAAAGGCTTTCCTCTATCATTTTATGTACAGCTCCAAACCCAGAACTTTGGTTTTTCTCCAGCTCCACACCTGTCCTTTGGGCAGGAACAGATTAGAGAAGAGAAACTTTTGTGTTTTGACTGTAGGAGAGCCCGTCTTCTTGTGTTGAGTGCCTCTGGTCTCTGCTCACTAACCTCCAGCAAATTCACCCATAATCATCATTTTGACAACTAAAACTGCCCCATATTTTCGAAGGAGCGATTCCACTTAACTGCACGGCTAATTGCTTTTCTTCTCCAGCCCCAGCAAAACTAGTCTCTCCATAGTGCTTTTCTGACGACAGTTCAGCTCACTCTCCTCTCCCATGCTCATATCACCTAGACTCTTGAACAAAGCTAGCTGAGCCACAACAGTACTTTTGTCCTGACTGATGCTCATTTTCATTTCCAATTCAATTAGAAGCAATGTGATCTACAGGATATAAACAACACTCCGTGATCAATCAGCCACATTAAAATCAGTTCCAGTTATGAAAACTCATGCTGTGCCGTGCAGCCGGCACGCCTGAGATCCTTGTGAGCCCTGATCAAGTGATATGCAAAAATATAGGAACTTAGAGGAAAACAGGACATTTTTGTGGGGTCACCAAAGATGCTGGAGATCAAAGACTATTTTTAAAGATTAAACTGAGAGGCTGAAGAGATCATTTCAGTGGTTAAGAGCACTTGCTGCTTTTCCAGAGGACCAGAGTTCAGTTTCCAGTACCCATATTGGGCAGCTCACCATTGTCTGTAACTCCAGACCCAAGAGATCTGATGCCCTCTTTTGGCCTTCTTGGGCACCTACATATGTGTGAGCACATGTACACCCACCCACCCCCACAGTAAAATAAATTGTGGGGGTATTGTGTTCCCCAAACTATTGTGTATGCTAATAAACTTATCTGGGGTCAGAGAACAGGACAGCCACAATATGAAACAGAGGTTAGGCAGTGGTAGCACACGCCTTTAATCCTAGCATTCCAGAGACAGAAATCCCTCTGGATCTCTGTGAGTTCAAGGCCACATGGGAAACAGCCAGGCGTGGTGACCCACACCTTTAATCCCAGAAAGCCACACCTTTAATCCCAGGGAGTGGTGGTAGAAAGCAGAAAGGTATATAAAGCGTGAGGACCAGAAACTAGAGGCATTTGCCCTGGAGAGGCCTTTGGCCTGGAGAAGCCTTTGGCCTGGAGAAGCATGTGGCTGGTTAAGCTTTCAGGCTTCTAGCAGCAGTTCAGCTGAGACCCATTCTGGATGAGGGCTCGGGGCATCCAGTCTGAGGAAACAAGACCAGCTGAGGATTCAGCGAGGTGAGATAGCTGTGGCTTATTCTGTGTCTCTGACCTTCCAGTGTTCACCCCAATACCCGGCTCAGGTTTGATTTTATTAATAAGAGTTTTAAGATTCATGCTACAATAAATCCTAAAGATTCAATTGAAAAGCTAAGATACAGGGATATAGGGCAAGATATTGAGGTATAGGAATGAGTCAGTCCACAACAGTTAAGGTCTTGCTTGCTTATGGGACAGGATGGAACATGAAGCTACACAGACAGGGGAAGCTTGTTTTGAATGATCTATGCAGTTGTGGTTTGAATGTGAAATGTTCTCCAAATGCTTGATCCCTCCCTGGTGGCATTACTTGGGAAGGTTGTGGGAGGGACACTTAGGAGGTGGAGTCTCACTGGAGGAAGTGGGTCTGCAAGAAGTGGCTGAGACTTTTGGGCTCATCTCTTCTTTCTGTCTCATGCTGAGCATCCTGAGAGCACATTCATTGTGACTAGCCAGCTTCCTGCTCTTACCATGATGACTTCCTGCCTCCTGCCATGTCTTCCTCACCATGATGGATGATATCCCTCTGAAACTGTACACCAAAAAAAAAAAAAAATACCCTTTTCCCTTTAAGTTTACTTTTCTTGGGAGGATTTTAGGACAGTAACAAAATAAATAACTAAAACATATGCTATATAAGGAGTTTTGATTTTGTAAATTAAAAACAAAAATCAGAAGTGAACTGATGATATGGCACAGTGTCTGCCACCAAGCCTAATGACCTAAGTTTGGTCTTTGAGACCTCCATGGTAAAAGGAGATAATGGACTCTCAGAAGTTGTCCTTTGACCTCTGTGCATGTGTGGGTTCATACACACACACACACACACACACACACACACACTAAACATATAAATGTAATTATGTTCTGAAAAGAAGATCATTTCAGAAGAAGCGAATCACACATGCTGGTGAGTGTGCAGAAAGGGCTCTCTTATACACCAGAAGTAGGAATATAAATTAGTATAGTCATTATTAAAAAGAATACAGAAGGGTCTCAAAAACGTAGAGATAAAACCACCGTATGACCCATCAATCCCACAACTAGGCATGCATCCATAGGAGCGGAAACCAGTATGTCAAAGACACAGGAGCACTTACATCCCTAGTTTAGCACGACTTAAAGGACCCAAAGGACAGAGCTAAGCACAGTGTCTCTACAGACCAGAGGATGAGGAAAGTGTGATATATACGCACAATGAAATAAGATCCATCCATAAAATGAGTCAGTTTCCATTGCTTGCAACAACATGGATAGAACATGGGTGATATAGCATGAAGCAAAAAAAAAAAAAAAAAAAGACAGCTACAGAAAGACAAATGCCTTATGTGTGGGTGTGCTTGTGCATGCGTACATGCGTATTTGCAATGCTGGAGATCTAACTCGGGGCCTTTTATCTGCTACATAAGTGCTCTTCCACTGAGCTCCATCACCAGACAGCTTCTAAAACTAAAAATGAAATTATTATCATGGTCTTCTCGTAAACGCTGAGCAATTCCTGGGTAGGTGTTCTGTAATACAAGTGTGTCCTTCCTGGGTCTTTCCTTTTCCCTTTCAGAGAGGTATTCTCCATTCTCTGAGGGTTTCTTCATTGTGTCTTACATATCGTTTGGATGTTTCTTAGATTCTCCTGTTGGGACTGCCCACCCACACTGCTGACCACCACATAGATGTCTGACTCACTGTCCTAGTTAAGGTTACCTTTGCTGTCACAGAGTACCATGACCAAAAGCAAGTTGGAGAAGAAAGGGTTTATTTGGCTTACATTTCCACGTCACTGTTCATCGTAAAAGGAATTCAGGACAGAAACTCAAAGAACCTGGAGGCAGGAGCTGATGCAGAGACCATAGAGGGCTATTGCTTACAGGCTTGCTCTTTATGACTTAGTCTGCTTTCTTAAAGAACCCAGGACCACCAATCCAGGCATGGCTCCAGCTACTGTGGGCTGGACTCTCCCCCATCAATCATTCATTAAGAAAATGCCCTACAGCCAGATCTTATGGAGACATTTTCTCAATTGAAGTTCCCTCCTTTCATATAACTCTAACTTGTGTCAAGCTGACATAAGACTAGCCTGCACACCCTCTATCTACCAGTAAATTGATGGTGTCTTTCGGAGGTCACCATGTATTTTCGACTCTCCATCACATTAGCATATGCAAATTTCTCTCCTGGAGCCCTAGAAAGGTGAAGAGAAATTCCAAGCTAGTGGAATTATTATGTCACTATGGAAAGGCAAGGGGCAGAGCCTTGTACTTTGCCAAGTTCTTTGGCTCTTTCCATTTGGAAGACGGCTCTTGCCTCCTGTGAACACTCCGTATCTTTGCACAGTAAGAGACCCAATTTCCTGGTTCTTTTCTTCTTGCAAGCACACAATACCCCAAATATAAATTACTATCAGGTGATTAGGGTTAGGTTCTATTTCCGTGTGCAAAACCGTATATAGACTTTCTATTCTGAGCTCTCGTTCTATTTTTCAGTAGTTTCTTCACCTGTAACAAGCAGATAATAATAGCAGACTCACAGAGTGGCTGGGAAAATTATGTATATGCTTGTGGTTTATGATAGTGACAGACACACAGAAATTGCTGCAGAAGAGTTTGGGGGGTCTCTTTTTTTAACTAATGTATCTAAATAAGATAGATATATCTTTTAATGACAACTACTGATTTTTAATATAGAATGGTCAAATCCTGTGCCAGGCTGTTAGTGTGTTTAAACAAATGAATAAATAAGCATTAATTGGTTCAAATATTTGTTCCAAGGAAAAAATAAAACCATAGAGGGAGAATCTTAGACTAGAAAAGAACATTAGATTATCATTTAAAGTAGCATGAAAATAAAATAATGAAATAAGAGAAAGGGAAAAGAAAGAAAGGAAGAAGCAAAGAAAGAAAAAAATGGAAAGAAAGACATACTGTGGAAGAACAAAGGGAGAAGAAAAAAGCAAATCAAGCCATTTGTGCCATTAAGTGAGCCTCGGAGTTAATGAATTTAGTGTCCTGTGGATTGCGGCCAGAAGAAAATGAACAGTTTAGGTAACGGCCAGTCCTCGCTGGCTGCAGCGGTCCAGGCAATTGCCAAGGCAATCGCAGCTATTTGTGACATTCCGAGAAGGGGATTGGGAATTGCTTTTTATTAAGCAGCTGAGACAATAGCAGAATGCCATCAAATGGCAGAGGTGAGGAGCAGAGCACGTCCAAACCCCAGCAGAAACAGTGGCAATACAAATAAGAGGACACGTAGTTTGCTGAACTCAAGGCAGCCAGATGATGAATGAGGTCTAAGAACTGCGGGGCAATATGGAAGCTCCAGAGAAGCAGAAGCCCCGGCTTTACAGCCCCTATAATGGCGGCACGTAGCTTTTGGTGGCAAAAGAAAACCCAGCTTTGAGACTTGACCATATGTCACTAGACAAGTTACTTAACCTACTCAGAGCCACAGCTTTGTCACCAGAAGAAAAGTGGTAATCTTGCAGGATCGTTCTAATTCCAGTGGCGTGATTCATTGTCCTTGCCTGTCTCATAGTTAGAGGCTCCATTAAATTTTTGACCTGTCTCCCAAACTTCCTTTTATTGAAGAATTAGAATTTTTAAAATTCGGGAAGTGTGAAACTGAAGGGAAGATTTAAATGATGCCCACTGCGTTTGTGATTCTTAAACACACAAAAGTGGAACATACTTGAACACCCCCTGAAGTCTATCTTGGCTCTTTGTGTAGAGATAATGGTTGTTCCGGGGAGGGAGAGACATGCCTTTGTGGTGTGGAAATGGAAAGGTGAGGGTGCTTCTGGAAACAACTCCCCAGTACTCAAGCAAGCACCCTAATGAATCACACCAGTTCATGAAAAGTATGTAATTCTCTGTAGTGCGCTTAGTATATTTATGGTAACTGTAGGCTGTGCCAGGCATTACACTGATAATACGTAGCCGGCTAGCTTGAACCGGGATTTCCTATTCTACTTCTTTACCTGACACCAGACCTTTGCAGAGCATCATGCTTACACTCCAAACACAAGACACAAAGTTCCCTTGATTCATTGTATCTCCAGGCCACATCCAACTCAACTTCAAGCATTTTTCATTTAACTTCCAAACTCCCTTCCATAATTTCACATTTTTATACCACTCTGTTCCCAGCCACTCTCATCTCTAGCAATCACCTTCTACTCTGGGGTCCATTCCTTGTTTGTCACCACACAGCCATGACAGTCATGTTTGGGGAACAAATTAGAGTATGTCACTGGACCAAAATCCACTATGAACTAAGAATAAAACCCCAAGGTTCGCAGTTTACAAATCCATTGATGATCTGGTACTTATCAATTCCTCATCTCATAACCCTTTCAACCAAGCTCACCAAACCTTGACTGTTGTAGAACATTCCATGTTTCTTCACATTATTGTTCTTACTATTCTATTTATCTGGAAAGATCTCTGCCCAATTCTGACACAAATGAACTACTCTTCCTCTAGGTCTCCACGAGCTTTTTCTGAACATCCATTATACACAAGCCCTGGTTCTTATTTTCCATCCCTATCACAACCTGTAATTATTTATTGATTTATTGCTTTCACTTTTACTTATCTGTCTCTCTCACTAAAACTTAGACCGTTTCAGAGAAGCAATTGGGTTTGTCTTATCCTGTAGCATACCCTTTACATTCAAGTCTCACCTGGCATATAGTAGATACTCAATAACCATATACATAACCTTGTAAATAGGTTTTATTTTGTGTCCTGTGTTTCTCTTCATGTTAATTCATGTGGGGGCATACACGTTTATGCATACACTCTGCGGTTATTTTTTTAGCATATGCCTTTCAGAGAGTGTTACAAAAACTTTTTCTTCCTTTAATTTTCCCCATCACTTTAAAAATATTTGCATGTTGTTGTTTCTGTAGTTATTCAAGCCAAACATGAAAATTACTCTCTCCCATAGTAATTAGATCCTTCTGGGAAAACTTCTGAGAAATGTTCTTTGTGGTCCTGCCCAATCTGAGCTCTGGTCTTATGTTAATTTTCAAAAATTTGTATCCCTTACATACATCTCAAACTGGCAAAAATACTGATTGACAGCCTAAAACCCATGTCCCTCTCTTGAAGTAGGAACTGATCCAGGGATTAAGAAACCACAGCACAGGCTAAGGAATCCAACTGGCTGCTACAGAGTTGGAGGCCTAGAGAACAGCAGGCCAGATGGTTTAAACATGCTTCTATACTAACAGCTTAGCACGGAGGAGAACCTAACTCCCTTGCTAGGGGCCGTGTTTCAAATGGTCTTAGAGGTGGGAATTAAGGTAATGAAAACCAGGTGAATAAATACCAGTTTTTCTTGTTAAAAATGCAGATGGTACTTTCATGTGCAGCTGTTACGTTTTGGATGAAGATAGTGGAAATATATTTTTGTAATTTTCCTATTATGAAACCTAATTTTTTTCACTGAAAAAAATTAAGTGGTTGAATAAATGCAAGTGTATAATAATGATTGTTATTAAAATTTATATTACCATTTGTATTAGCTACCTCTTACTGTGTATCGAATTGCCCCCCAAATGTGGTATCTTCAAACAACAGAACACAGGCAATATGCTCACAGTCTGACAAGTTAACTCGAAGTGTCAGCTTGTCTGCAGAGATCCCAAGGTCCAGGCTGGGGAAGGTCCCTTGTGTGCTCACTTATGGGCTTACTGGCAGCATTCAGTTCCATGTGGGCCGCTGGCCTCTCTTCCTGGCATGGTAGCCTCCTCAGAGGGCAATCCTAACATGGCAGCTTGCTTCACTAGAGCAAGTGAACAAGAGGGCAAACAGAATGCCAGCTAGTGAAAATGCTATTACTAAACTAAAGTTTCTGTTGTATAATCTACTCTCTGAGTGGCAGGCCATTAACCTTTGCTGGGTTCCGTTTGTTAGAACTGTAGGTAGAAAGTGGGTACGTCCACCCTACACACATGGGATGGGATTCCATGTGGGAATGGATTCTAGGAGGTAAGAGTCAGTGTGAGACACTTTAGAAGCCATCTAACATATTATTATCACTTCAGGTATGTCATGCTGTGCTGCAGAGCACAAACTTTGAAAACAGATGACACTGAGTCTCAAGGATTCGTTAGCTACATATGACGGTTAACCATGGTTGTCAACTAGATTGGATCTAAGATCCACTAAGAGACATGCCTGTAGGTGTGTCTGTGAGAGTAATTTATGGAAATATTAACAAAGGGGAAGACAACCCTCCCCCAAGTGAGCCGCAGTAGTAGCTCAGATATAACGATATCTAAGGGAAACTTTGCTTTTTGCCTGTCCACTTTCCTTCTTGCTGGTAAGTGCATCTACTTTGTTGCTACCTCTAGTGTTGACATATAAGCCCACTTCTTCCTTCTAACCATAGTCTGAAGACTAGCAGCAATCCAGGAATCCTCCGGGTCTTCAGCGCCACATTATACTGCTGAGCCACCCAGCCTCATGGAATGAGCGGGTAGTGGGATCCCAACTCCTCCAGTGTGCCGACAGCCATTTTGGGACTATCCATTCTGTATCATGTAACCAATCTAATAAATCCCCTTTATAATGTATTTTCATTCAATTGATTCTGTTTCCCTGGAGATCCATAATGCACATGTGTTTGGGCCAATCACTTAACCTCTGTAAGTCTCCATTTCTTAATGTCTAAAACCTGTACCCATAGAGTTAGAGGGAGAATTAAATAGGACATCAATCTCAAAACTTGGACTGAAGTGTAGATCCTAGCAGTAAATTTCTGTCCTTACTTTTAGCATCTTGATCCTTCTTTCAATACTCCATCCTGCTTGTTTTTCTGACTTTTAAGGAAGAATACCTATATCCTCTAGAAAACAACTTTCTCTATTTCACTCTACCCTGCTGGGTAGTTCTTGAGGTTTTAAGGTTAGCTTTTAAGAACTAAGAAAGCTTTCATTTAAAAATGTTTTATACTTG
>CABHPR010142859.1:22024-36869 GCA_902168415.1 Peromyscus melanophrys
TTATAGTTTTGGTATTTGTAAAAATGTTCTTCTTTTCCCCCTCCTCTCCTGTGTCTCTCAGCTCTGAAAAGGTAAGGGCCAGTATGTCTCTGGAAAATTTTACAACACCTCAGAAAATACCCAGCACACAGTGGGAATACAGCAGCTTTAGTATCATATTTATAAATAATGCCAAGCACACAGTGGGGATGCAGCAGCTTTAATACCATATTTATAAAAAAATTACACATACTTTGTCTTCCTTGTTATAGAAAATCATTCTAAAGTTACCCTTCTATAGTAAAATAATGAAAACATCCCGGTACCATTTGGCATGATTATCTCCATGATGTGCATTTATACCACAGTGTAATTAAACTGTACAGCTAAGCACAATGGAACCAGGAAAAAGAGACCTAAGAATATATTTAGGTAAATCTTGGAAGGTCTGATGTTATTCCTCCATTTCTAGTCTTTTCACATTGAGAATCAGTAATGCTGACATATTTGTCATCACAGGAAAAAACTGAAATAAAAGCTGTTTAAGAGCCTCCAGGTACCACAGAGTGCACGGAACTCAGGAAGCAGGAACAGGACATAGAGAGATTAATTGCTGGAGAAGTGGAAATACGCTTCTTCCTCCACACTTCAATTTGGGCTGTCTGAACGGCCTCCTCCAGGAGACTTCTGGAGTGTCTACTGTTTGTTTTGATAATGTTGAAAGAGGATGAATTTGAGAAGTTTAACTCCCTAAATACTCTCCGATTCAATGGGTTCTGTGAAATTGAGTTCGGTTTTAAACAGCAGTACTTTAAGGTATGTTTAAAATGAAGTAATGGTAACTACCACTTATTAGTCATCAAATAATTCTCTGAATCTTTGTGCCAGCTACAATGCAGATAGCATTGCTTCCATTTCACAGAGGAAGAAATACTCAAGGGGTCGGGGAGGTGGCTCCGTTTGCAAAGTGTTGCTGCATAAGCCTGAGGACCTGAGTTCGGATCCCCAGTACCTGTGTGAGAAACAAAAAAATAACAACCCAAAACCCAAACAAACAATAACAGGCATGGATGGATCAGTGATCAAGAGCACTTGCTGCTCTTTGTGAGGATGTGTGTTCCCAGCACACATAGCAACCCATAACTACCTGTAACTATAGATCCCAGGGACCCCACGCCATCTTTAGGCCCCCAGGGACACCAAGTATACACACAGTATATATACATAATTTCAGGCAAAACATCCATGCACATACAATAAAATAAAAAATTAAAAACATAAACCCAGCCAGGTGTGGCAGCACATGCCTGTAACCTTGGTCCTGAGGTGGTGTGGAGGATGTGGAGACAGGTGGATTTCTGGAGCTCAGTCTAGTCATGTGGCCAACCGATGAGCTCTTGGTCATTGAGAGACCCTGTCTTGAAAGATAAGAGGGAGAGTGATAGAGGAAAGCTATGTTAACCCTGGCCTCCATGTGCACACATACATGCATACACATCCATACACACATGAACACACACAAATAAGTATACACATATACACCATACATGGAAGGAAGGAAAGAAGGAAGAAAGGAAGGAAGGAGGGAAGGAGGGAGGGAGCGGACGAAGGGAAGAAAACAGATTCAAGGCACTAATTAACTGCCTTGTTCTAGGGCCCAGCTCTGGAGTGACTGCTCTTTCTTGTTGCTGTCCTGGGGGTCTTCTTCTTTTGTCTTCATTTGGTGTATCTCAGATACACTTGTTGATACCACATTGTCAGTGGTACTTAGATGGGTGTACAGCGATGTTCCATGTTCCCATCTAACACAGCCTGCTTAAGTTTAGCTGACAGGATTCTTCATCTTGAGTGGACTCAGGGAGCTGTTAATGACAGCCCTGGGCAGGTGCAGGACTGGAGCCTTCCCAGGCTCTACTCTCTTATCTGCACTCCTCATTTTATGAAGGAGGAAGGTCATTAACCCCATTCCTACACAAATTTCCTGCTAAACCTGGGTACAGTAGGATTTCATGGGGAGCCAGATATTCTCAATACGGCTTTGAAGCATCTCAGTGCTGAGGTTCTTAAGAACAATGTGGAAACCTCCTCTTTATACCGTCACCTTTGGGATTGTCCTTGACTGTGGCCTTGGCTGTCCTTTGGATATGCTGCCACCCTTGAGAAGCTACACCACCCTAGAATGTTCCTTCCTTTCACAGGACCTAGAAAAAGATGTCCTGTCCAAAGACATGAGCAGAAAATGGACAAGACAGGTTGTGTTGGGAGTGGCTCAGCCCAGCTTAGGCCTCAATGTAACTTTTAGACCCACAACAGCTTCATAGCGAGACTTTTAATCTGCTGGGAAAGTGCTCAGAAGAGCAAAGGAGGAGTGTCCTTCTAATCACAGGAACGAGGGTGCACATCACCCTCTGTTTCCAAATTCACTCCTCTACGCGGAGGTTTTAAGTGGTTGAGGGGAGATGTTTTGCATTGCTTCTTATGCATATTTAAACACACTTTTCTCAGTTGTTACATAAACTGTTTAAACATCAAAAGCTTCAAAGACAGAAACCTGAAAAAAAAAGCCATTTTGTGTTGAGTTGGAGCTATATTTTTTAATGGCAGTCACAGGCATCTAAGTGTTCCTTTTCCTATTTTCTGTCTCACCTACTACAAAACACCTCAACAGTAACACGAGAGACAGTGCTCAGAAAGCAATTCGAAACACATTTACAAAGCTGCTTTGGGAAAAAAAAAATCGAGTCAAGCCAGTTTTTTTCCCCTGCCTTTCTTTCCAGGCTACAGAAAAGAAAACCCCTTTTTAGAGGGCAAGAGGTTTAAAAGGGAGGAGAAAGGGAAATGTAGCATCTCATCTAAAATCCTGCAAAGAAACATGACTATTACTGTAGGAAGCAGAGGGTGAACCTCACTTATGAAGGAGACCCCTTAAATGAGAGAGATGTGTCTTGCTGAAGTATTGCTATTACTGCACGAGCCTTCAAAGCTTACACTCCGATGGCATAAGCCATTGTTAACGTAATCTAAACGGATGCATTTGTTTTTAATAGAAGTAAGAACAACAGAACTTGGCCAAAATTGCATATATTTTCATCTTTGCCTTTTAATCTCCAAGAGTTATTTAATTTTTCTCAAAATATTGGCCAATAATGCAAGAGGCAGATGAAAATAAATATTCTTGTCTTGCAAAGTATGAATTTAGTCAACAATTTCCATGTCATAGAAACAATGGGTGAGAATGACGTTGTACTCCTGATCCTGTTTCTAATGCATGTCAAGGGCTGGGACCAAGAGGTGTGTAGTACTATGCTGGACTCTGACCTAAGAATATTAGGTACACAGGTGGACACATAAACAGAAAAAGAGATGGTTACTTTTCTCCATTGAAATTAGTTTTTTATTTGGACATTTAAATTTACATTTACTTCCTACAGGAAAGACAAAAATATCAATTGTGAGAAATCAGGAGATCTGAATAAACAGGAGTGTGTGATTGACAAGGGTCCCGAGTGTGAGTAATGAGAGGGGAACCGGAAGTCAGTGTCAAGTGATTGACAAAGCTGATCTTTCAAGAGATGTTTCCTTGATGCTGCCTCATTGATGACCTCAGGGCTCTCTTGCTCGCTCTCTCTCTCTCTCTCTCTCTCTCTCTCTCTCTCTCTCTCGCTCTCTCTCCCTCTCCCTCTCCCTCTCCCTCTCTCTCTCTCTCTCCTCTCTCCCTCCCTCTCTCTCTCTGCCTCTCTCTCCCTCTCTCTTTTTGTCTCTTTCTCTCCCTCTCTCTCTCTGTCTCTGTCTCTCTCCCCCCTCTCTGTTTTTCTTTTTCCCTGTTTTCTTTCTTGCATTTGCTCTGTGCCATTTTGAAGGTAACATATAAGGTTAAAATAAAGAACAAGGAACCAGGAAGGGAAGTTGCCTGAAACTTAAGTCCCTTTCTCAGGGGGACTTCCCCTCCTGAGGTCCCCTGTCCTGATCACAAAGCAGAGTGAGTTTTACAGTGACAGGACCAGGGTTATTGCTTTCTTCTCCTCTGCCAATACCTAGCATAGCAGAGAATCTCATGCCTACCATCACATGGTCTCATTCACTGATTTCTTGGAGCATGCTCATTTCATTTGAAGTAACAGGCACGGTTCATTAAGTTACTAATGGTTTCAATTTTAAACATGGTATCATTCAAGGAATACTGACCAGGAACATACTATCTGAAACTTTAGTTTTTATGTTGATTAAATCATGAAAAACCTGAAGAGAAAATATCTTGGCAGTTCTTTTATAATAAATGCAATATAGAATGACCTTATTATACAGCCATTACACTCCTTGATACATGCCCAAGAGACTTGAGAGCAGGTGTTTAATATACACACATGTGCATCAGTAGCACCACTATCCATAATGGTCACAGGGCAGGTAGCCCAAATGCCCATTAATGGATGACAATGGAATATTATTTGGCCATAGGGGGAAAAATGAAGTACTGATACATGTTGCAACAGTAGGCGAATCTTGAAAACATTATGCTAAGTGAAAGACGTTAGATCAGTCGTGAATTGTATTCTATTTGTATGAAATGTCATGATAAAGAAACCCATGGAGAATGTTGGGAAGAGAAAGTAACTACTGAGTGGATAAAGGGCAAGGAAAATGTTCTGGAACTAGATGGAAGTGGTGGCTTATCAACACTATGAGTGTACTAAATACCACTCAGATCACTTAAAAATGTGTAATGTTTTACAAATTTTACCTTTTAAAAAACAAAACTTCCAGAACAAAAATGTGAAGTATGAAGACTTAAAATGTGGCACAGAAAAATATGAACAGTTTTATATAAATGAATATACAGTGAGATGGTTAGTTTTAATTTTATTCTTGATACACCTAGAGCTGTCTAGGAAGAGGGTCTCAGTGAGAGATGGTCTAGATGGGATTGGTCTGTGGGCATGTCTCTGGCAGATTGTTTTGACTATGTTAATTGACATTGGAACATCCAGTCCACTGTGGGTGGCACCATTGTCTAGGTCTGGGTCCTGGGCTCTACGAGAGTCAAGAGTGAACTGAGTAGCAAACACATATATACACTCATTTTGCTTTACTCTCAACTGTAGATGCCATTACCTGTTTTAAATAGAGATATTTGCTTATCCATATTCAATCTATTCACAATATCCAGGAAGTGGAAATACATAGACATGCATCAGCTGATGAATGGATAATGAAAATGTGGTACACTTACATAGTGGAATATTATTCATCTGTCATGAAAAATGAAATTATAAAATTTTCAGATAAATTGTTGGAGTTGGAAATAATCATGCTGAGTGAGGTAACCCAAATCCAGAAATACAAATACTACATGTTCTCACTCATGTGTGGATACTAGCTTTAACTCTTTAGACATGTGTGTTTAAACTAACCCACTGATGTCAATAAATCAATGCAGGGGTCATGGGATGAGGTATTCAAGGGAGAGAAGATAGAATAGAAGTGGTATAAAGGGGGAAATGAGGTGTAATAATGCAAGAAGGGTGAATTGGGGAAAGGGAGGACAGGGTAGAGGAAGAAGTATGTGGAATGATAAATAACACTAAAGACCTTAGAAAAAGCCATACATAAACCTACTACTGCAGAAGCTTCATAAAATATATACATATACACATATAAGAGGAGTTTAAATAGATTTACCCTAAAACAGGGGGACAGTGCCTCTCCAAGACACCATAGATTATCAAATAAAAAGCTCATTGTCTGAAATGTATTACCTCTTTTGAAGTTTCTGGTAAGTGGGGTCTAATAGACCCCCAAATATTACAGGCTATTGTCACTGCTCTTAGTGACCCTCCAGAGCCTGATGGTAAGAACATATTGCTGAAGACGACATATATGTGAGTCATACAACGTGGAGAAATCAAGCTTGTATCAATGTGGAAGCTTTACCCTTGTTAGCTGCTGGAGGTACGTTACCGTGGAGAAAAAGTAACCATTAGTTTCATCTATGAACACTATAATAATAACCAGCCTGCAAGGTATGCTCACCTGTGCAACCGTGGTACAAATATGAGCATAACCAACATCTTCTGATTGGATTTAAGACCCGCTCTACAAAGCCTGGCACCATTAACAGGGCCAAGAACCAGAGACTAGATAGGTCACAGGACCTAGGGGAGAATCTGCTACCATTATTTTGGTAAATGGATCTAGTACTAAACCAACACTTCAAGACACCATTATCCTTGTAGATTAGTGCATCACTCAGTCTTCATTAGAGAAGTTTATTTTTGCAGGAGGTATAAATTAACATGAAGACCCACAACTGGTCAACATGCAGAACAGAAACAGCAAGGTGATTAGCTCTAAATTGGACATCTGTATCGCACTCCTTCCTCTCAAGGCTCAGGAATCATCAAAAAAGAAGCAACGGAAAGATTATCAGACTCAAAGGCAATGGGTAACTACAGAGGAGCTGTTTTCTAGATATAAAAGGGCAGCTGCACATATGAACTCACAGTTCTGTGACTAACTGCACAAGCTCTGCACAGAATTAGGTCAGACAAAATCTCAGCATGGGATGGAGGTGGGCACAAAGTTCCAACCCTAGCTGACAAGGTATTGGCGATTGATAGCTGCTGGGAGAGGCTGGGTAAGTTTTCTTCTGAGATGCAGCCCCTGTGAGGCTACCATGTTCCAGGAGATAGCTTTACACTCATGGACATAATGGCAGCATCAAATGGACTGAGTGAGCTTAAGAAAAAAAGAACACATGGAATTGGCATGCAAAAGTAGTGGGGGGACAAGGTAGAGGTCGAAGGGGAGGAAATGGGAGGTGGGTTTGATCAAAACCCATTATTCTGTATGTGTGAAATTCCAAAATCATGAAACGATGAAAATAGAACACACATCAAGACCTGGATACAGTGAAGAACAACAACAGAGAGGAAGCCCCCAAACACGCAGAAGAACCCAAGCCTCCAAGAAAGACCCAGTCCACAAAAGCAAAGCCATCCCCGAGGCAAATTCAGGAGGAATTCTTTTTTAAGTGAAAAAGATATAATAGAAATATTTCATCTCTTATACTGTTGAGACAATTACCTATTAAATGTTCTAGTTTGATTTTTCTTGTTAATAAGTAATTCATTTGTAGTTATTTTATAAAATTATATCATTGTAACATATGGCATAACTCTAGGACTTTCAACATACTCCTGAAGTCTTGTTTATAGTAGAATTTTCCTTCATATGCCCCAGCTTTAGAAAGCAATACAAAGAAATATTTTAGACTATTTTTGGCCTACTCTCCAAAACAATTTGAAGTTAGGTTTAAATATTCTTAGCATGCAAAACAAGGAGCTCCATCAGAATAAGAAGCACCAGCCCAGTACAAAAGGAGGGCTGCAAAAGTCCGCTTGTCGGGTCTGAGTGACAGAGAGGTATGATACAGTTGTTTCAAATAATGTTAATGATGGGGGTGAGTTAATCTGAAAAAAACCGGAGAAAAGCAATTTGCAAAAAGCGAAGCCCACGTTGAGTATAACACAGAAGGATAAAAGAGCAAACAGGAAGGGAGATGCAAAGCGTTCGGGAGGCAATTACTCTCTCCCGGGGTTCTGTGGATGATCTAGCAGTAGGTGCCCTGCCAGTGGCAAGGAGCCACCTCCATGAATAGGACCTGAGGGAAGTAATCAGTAACCAGAGGCAAAAGTTACCGAACAGGGAGAAAGGATGGCGAGGTTTACAGCCTGAACTTCAAAGGCATTGCACAATGAGAAAGTGAGCGAAAGCTGAGAACCAAACGAAGGCTCTGCCCCCCAAAAAATTCAAAATTGCGAGATGATGGAGGCAGGGAAGGCGTGGGCGAGGACACCGCAACGCGGTACAGACAGACAGTATCCTCATCTCTAACAGAGAGGACTCGTGAGCTTCAAGTTCAAATACGTAGATGGGAAAGGTGAGTAGGGGCTTCACTGAGGAGGAGGGCAGAGACAGCCTGTGGAAGTTGATTCTTTCCTTCCACAGTTCAAGTTCCAGGGTTGGTGGCAAGCACCTTTACCTGCTGAGCCTTCTCACTGGCCCCATTTCTCAGTTTTGTGGTTGTTGTTGTTGTCTCAGGCTGGCCTCAGCCTCAGTCTCTCAAGCGCTAGGACCACAGACATGAACCTCCACACCCAGCTCTGAGTACTCGAAGAGTGTCGGAAGCGGTTCTACCACCTCAGGCCCCTCTCAAAATATTTGCTTATGTTTGTGAACACGTCTCTGAGCCAAACGTCCTCTCTGGGAGAGGGATTGTTTCTTCGTTTGTGGTAATGGTGTTTGGATGTAAGGCCTCATGCATACATGCCAAGCAAGCACGATGCAGATGACCTACATCCGCTGCCCCTCTTCTCTTTTTATTATTGAATCAGGAAAGGCCTGAACTCATGAGCCCTCTGCCTAAATCTCCCAGGAAGGTAGTCCTGGGTCACCAGGCTCAGCTTGAATAGCATGTTAAATGTTGGACGACATACTGACATTGTCACTTTCATGTCATCTCTAAATATTTCTGTGGCCTAATTTTCTCATCTGAGGAAAGACATTCACAACAGTGGCCACCCGTGTCCCCTGTTCTTACCATCGAAGGGATGGTGAGACGGTGATGCTGTGGTGTGCTGTGCGACAGTGCACATCATACTGACGTTAACTTGGCCGTCACCAGGGATTGTACCATTATTTGTCACTGGTGGCCACACTGCCTGTGTGCCTCCGTGAAACAGCACAGCAAGAGAAAGGATTTTGTTAAAAGTCACTATAAAATGTTTTTGCTGTAGAATTATAATAAAAAGGAAATGATGAGCTCAATTTTTCTGCAGATTTAAAAAAATTAAATGTTATATTTTAATAACAATATCATATCAAAAGGAGGAACTATGGGCATTAAAATGAAATTAACCCAGTGTAATTAGTGTGAATTATCAAAATACCAGCAAATAAGAGTGTATATGCTCTATTATTTAAAAAAAAAAACAGGTGTTTAAATGAGATAAAACTTCTGTTTGAATTAACAGAGAATATGAGTTGAATTATGCTTTTTAAATATACAAAAGACGGGCTCTAATTGCTTTTCCATAGGTACCAGGTTAATATTTTATGAAAATATTTCAAGAAGAAATAATCAATGTGATGAATAAATTTGTATGCAATTCTATCCTCTCCCAATGGATCTTTGGCCCTGCCAATGAAAGGGAATTTAAATATCAATCTAGTGTAGGATATTAGTGGAAAATGCTAACCAAAGTGAAAAGACAGTAGATTCTTCCAGGGTCTTTAGCTTAGCAGAGAAATTTCTGCACAGATTTTGGATCCTTGAAAGGGAACATAAAGATGAAGCAAAGTTCTGGAAGGTGACTGGCTTGAGGCACAGGAGGGGATTAGGTAGGAGATGGGGTAACAGCATACAGGCATGAATATAACTAGTTCATGTGCCAAGTGGTCAGGACTTTCAAAAGGTCTTCCTGCCCCCTCACCCGGATTCTTCACTCCAGCCCTTCCCAGCTACTCTCCTCAAATTTCTCCCTTGTCCCCTCTCAAATAGACAGTCTCTTTTTATTTTATTATATGTTACACACACACACACACACACACACACACACGTGTGTGTATGCAAAATGCAAATATATATAAATACAACCTACTGAGTCTGTTTTTGTTGTTTCTGTGTCCATGGGTAGGGCCCCAAGAATTGTTCCCCTTCCACGTTAACATATCTATCGATATTGTCATTATTCTGATCATATATGTGCAACCATTTCTAGAAAACTTTTTTACTCCAGATTTTCTGGTATTCTGGCTTTTACAATCTTTCTACCCCCTTTTCTGCAATGTTACCTGAGAAGCCATATAAATGAAGGCGCTGTGATGCAGTTGTATCCATTGTGTCTGGGCTTCCCCCTGATCTGTTGATCTCTGCTCTGTGTCCAGTTACTTACTCAGCAATGTTCACAACTACCCTATTCACAATAGCCAGGAAAAGGAAAATGTCCTTCAACAGATGAATAGATAATGAAAATGTGGTACATGTATACTATAGAATATTATTTAGCTGTGAAGAAAAATGAAATTTCCAGGTAAACTGATGGACTTAAAAAAGATTATATGCTGTGGATATTGCTCTGTATAAATAAAATGCTGATTGGCCAGTAGCCAGGCAGGAAGTATAGGCGGGACAAGCAGAGAAGAGAAATCTGGGAACAGGAAGGCTGAGTCAGGAGATGCCGCCAGCCGCAGCTATGAGAAGATGTTAAGATAACGGTAAACCACGAGCCACATGGCAACTTATAGATTAATAGAAATGGGTTGATTTAAGATATAAGAACAGTTAGCAAGAAGCCTGCCACGGCCATACAGTTTATAAGTAATATAAGTCTCTGTGTGTTTACTTGGTTGGGTCTGAGTGGCTGTGGGACTGCCAGGGTTTGGCGGGACCCGGAGAGAAACTCTCCAGCTACAATTATATTGAGTAAGATAACCCAGACCCAGAAAGACAAATGACACATGTTATCTCTCATCTGGGATTACTAGCTCTCAACACTCAGGTGTGAGTCTACAACATGGAATAATCACTGAAACCAGGAAAATACAAAGGGACCATAGGTGGTAATGAGAATTGGGAGGGTAACAGCAGGATCCAGGTGATGTGAAATGGCAAATGGAATAATGGATAGGGGTCCCCAACTTGGGAGGAAGGAGGGAAGCCAAATACAGAAGAGGAAAGAGGAGGGACAAATATGATCAAGGAAAAAGCCTCAAGGAATCATATTATTTTGTATTTATGGTAAAATTATATACAATATGTATATATATATATATATATATATATATATAGAGAGAGAGAGAGAGAGAGAGAGAGAAAGAGAGAGAGAGAGAGAGAATATAAGCATGTGTACACATATATACACACAGAATTTAAGCCATTTGGGCTGTTAATGCTCCCCACAATAATCATAGACTAAAATACAGAAATGAGAAACTTCTCATTGATCAAGGTAGTTCAAATGGCTTCCCAAACAGTATAGATCATCACTGGTTGCCTCTCAGGGGTTGAGGGTAAGCCCCCATTACTGAAGATACCATACAGTCACTGAAGGTAGACCTGACATAAAAGCCTCTTTCTTGCAGTCTAGCTTCCCTGGTTCCAGAAAATACTACAAAAGCTGCCAAGGAGCAAAACAATTAAACAGTTCTAGCCTCCTGCAATGCCTATGACAATTGACAAGATATGCATAAAGGTGTAAGAAGTCACACATGTTAGTGAAAACCAACACTCACTCAACAGGAAAGAATCATGCCTGGTACTAGAAACCTAGCCAGCTTCCCAGGGCTAGTGAGGGCATAGACCTTATAGAAGAATCTATACCCATCACTTGCTAGACCATCATAATTCCTTATTACATTCTAAACTTTATCTTTACATCCACAGATAAGGGTGGCTATTACCCCTCATCAAAGAAACTTCTCTTTACAGCAAATGGAGCTCATCACAGAAACACACACACACACACACACGCACACACACACACACACACACATGAAACCAAAGGAAGCATTAGTTATTGACATAGATTCCAAGATTGGAAATAACCCCTAACAAATACTAAGCTTTTCCTTTTACATCTTTTGCCAAATATCATAATCTAAAATCCTAATTATATAACCATCAGATTATACTTTAATTTTCCATGTAGTTTCCATGCTTTTTCTTATGAATATCCTTTAGCAAACTGTCAGAGATCCATATATACCTTGCTGTAGCTGAGAAATGAATGCATAAGACCCCAATTCTCCCAGGTTATCCTTGCTCGCAGAAATTGCTTTTCCTCCAACTGATAAGAGAGGTCATTTTCACAGCCCCAAAGATGCAGGAGGCTGACGCTCAGCAATAACATTTTGAAACTTTGTTTCTATTGAATATTTTAGTCCCTGAAGATGGTATCAGTGGGTGAGGCTTGGGGGTCTACCTACAACTTCTACTCTAATTGCTGCAGTGGTCCAAGGGCCAGAGTAGGCCCGCTTGAGGACAAGCCGGTTTACCCTCCTCCTTTAGCTGGCCAAGAAACATCTTCATGGATGTGTCTCTTCCATTTTCACCGAAACTTTGTCAGATGAAGAAAACTTGTAAGCATCTCATCAACAAAACTTATATGAATAGCAAGTAGATGTGAACATAGAAGGGCAATTGAATCCTTAGTGCATAGTAGCATCAATTTGTCCAACTGCAGTGAATGGGGACCCATCCCACTGTGGAACCTTGGAAGTAATTGTCTTATTTTTGGAGGAGCCCTTTAGGTGCATCCATGATGACTGCATCAACCTACAGCTACAACCAGGGTTGACAAGATGTTAGATCTTCCACAGGAGAAGACTACTAGTCACTCCATTGCCATTGAGGTGTCCCCATGCATCTTTAATTCATCTTGGCATAGTCCTGTAAGAGATTTTCAAGATGATGCAGGGAAGCCTTTGAGTTCCTGTGGCTGAAATTTGAAAACATAGGTAAGGAAGACAGAATAATTTTCTCACTCGTGCTTGAGCCTTGTCCAAAGTGCTTTCATCAGCCGTCTCCATCTACAGTCAAGTCACATGGAAAATCAATTTTTAGGCTGTGCGGACTGCAATAATAAAGTCCGAGATGGACGGCAGGAGAGGGGAAATGAAGAAGCCACATGGTGTTCTAGAAATAGCTGGGGCTGATTTAAAGAGATGGAAGCTCATCAGCTAGAACACAGCCCGGCCTCTCCTGGCAACCTGGCGACAAAGCACTGCTCCTGGGGTAGGTCCGACACGTGTCCAAGAACTGGGAATTGGTACTGTGATAACGTGAATGGAATGGGAAGTCACATACCCCAGAGATCAGCAAAGACCCACGGTCCGAGCAAATGTGAACACCAGAGGAGAGGTAAAACTGGGAGGCATGACTGGATGAAAGCTCACTTGTACATTTGTTATTCAACCATCTAGTTCTTAATGATCATAGGTCATCAGTAAGACAGAGGAAAATGTAAAAGGGAGGCTGCTGCTGAGTGACTTTGTATTGCCCCAGGCAAAAGCAGATGCACTTGAAGACAGAAGTCCTTCCTTCTAGGTCATTATAAACTCAGGTCCTTCTGTCTGCTAATAGGAGCACAGCACTGTCCGTTTCCAGATTTTAATAATACATTATGATTATGTAACAGGCTATTATTGGAGAAAGCTAGGCAGAGAGGGTACATCGAAACTTCTGTGGTTTGTGAGCCTTGCCTAAAAAGTTTCAAATGTCAAGCAAAACAAAATATAAAGATGGATCTGCATATGAATTTGTGTCAGCCTGTGTCCAGTGATCCATTAGTCAAGAAAGGATGACCTGCATTAGCAGCGGAGGAAGCAGTTGCCTTCCCATCTTGTTGCATTAGATTGCCACCTTACACGCTGCTTTAAGGCCAAGGAGGCACAAAGAATGGGCCCATTCTATGCAAGCACAATGCTGGGACAGGCTGTGGTATTAGAGCTTCCACGTGGGTCTTAGTCCACTTTCTACTAAGGGAGGAAAATGCCAAGACTGAGTAATTTACCAAAGAGTTAATTTTGGCTCACACTTCTGAGTTTCACTTCTGCAGTGGTGAGAACCTTGTGCTGCTTCAGTTCATGATAGGACACGAGAAAGAGCAAGAGGGGACATATGAGAGACAAAATCGGAGTAACCTAGCTTTGTAATAAGCCATTCTCATAGCAGCTAATAAGACCCTATGGCAGTAAGAATACAAGCAAGAAAAGCATGCATCCATTGGTGAGTGCTCCACCTTCATGACCCAAACACTTCCTATTAGGCTCTACTTCTCAACACTACCACATTGGGGAACATGAATTTGCAGGGAGACAATATTTAAATTACATATTGAAATCACAGAAAACACTGTTTCCAACAGGAAAGTGAAACCTGTGATTTAGGAGTGCTTAGTGCACATGCTGAGAAGATCTGTGCATACAATCTATGTCCAATACTTGAAGTAGTTCCTGGCTGAGCCCAGGGACTGGTGTTCCCCTCCGGGAGCAGAGAAAGAGGTGAGCCTCCTCGTGGACCCTCTACTTCCTGCCTTTATGTCCCTGCAGCCTCACTACCACCCTTGCTAGCTATGAAAAAACCAGCCCAGACTTTCTGGATCACCCATCCTCCCAGAGACTAAACGTAACTTTGAACTGCCTGTGCTGCTGGGTAATTCCCACTGTCTCGTTCTTCAGCCGCACACTTACCCCATGGCCACGTCCTTCCCCAAAGCTCATAGTCTAATTTCCCATTAAGCTACGCAGAACTCTGTTTCCAGAAAATGCTCAAATGAACCATTAATATTTTCCTTTACCCTTCCTTGTTCACAATTATTCTGTTTGAAATTACTCTGCCAGTTTGCTCTTGCACATCACAGGCATACACATGGAAATATCAGCATAATTATTTATGGCTGCCAACATACTTTGGCCAATCTAGACTCAGAAACATCCAAGAGAGACTAAGGAGAGAGGTAAGTGTCCCCATCATCCCAGGTTTTTACTGCTCCCACGCATTTCCCTCCCAGTGTTTTTGCAGGTACTGATCAGGTAGTAGTTGATATGGAGAGAATCTTACTCACATGGGCTCTAACTATAGTATTAGGAGAGAAGATCATGAAATGCAAAGGTCATGCCAGCTCTTAAGGAATAGAAGCTAAAATGTGAGAAGACACTGGAGGCAAAAGGTAAAAACAGTCTAATATAGATGAGATACAAGTTAAGATATATGAGATAGCCACTTTTGTAGCTAAAAAACAGAATATGAGGACTGTGTGTTTGTGTGTGTGTGTGTGTGTGTGTGTGTGTGTGTGTGTGTGTGTGT
>CABHPR010142860.1:10768-55423 GCA_902168415.1 Peromyscus melanophrys
AGAGAGAGAGAGAGTTGTGCATGAGTGTCTTGGCATGCATGTGAAAGTCAGAGGACAACTTTGTGGGAGCTGGTTCTTAACTTCCACTCATGGAGTTTTGGGGAATGCACCTTTACCTGTGGAGCCATCTTGATAGTCTTAATTATTTTTAAAATTTGAATGAAGTAGAAAAAGAAATTAGAGCCAATCATAAAAATAAACATACTATACAGGAAATGTGGGGTGTTAGGAGGAGGGGTAAGACACAGATTCCCTATTTATTTCCTCATGAGTAAAAGATTTAAGTTTTGCATACCAAAGGAATCCAGCATGCATTGCTCCTTTGAGTCAGTAATTGTGAAAGTTGGGCTTTCTTTTGAATTCTTTTAACCATCAGTGGAATAGGAATTAGACATGATTAGTCACTGAATACATTTGTCTCATTGACCTACTTAGAAAAAAGGATTTTTTTTCTAAATTTGTTCTCCTGGGAGGGGTTTTGTAACCTGAAATTTCTCTCTATCTTTTAAAAACTGTTTCAAATCACTTAATCATAGTGTTAATTAACATGTAGATTATATTACTATACATAAAATAGGGTATGACTTTTAAAAATTAAAAATAAAATATTAATTAAAGGATTTCTATAAAGATATCAACAGAATATTGATCAGATGAATACTTGTAAGTTCTTCACAAGCAAGTTCTTCACAAGATAAAGCCCATGTTACCTTATAATCTGCGTGGTTGACTGCCTTAGCTTCTGGCACATGTCTGGCACACTCAAGGCTTTTCCATATCTCCATATTTCAAAACATGCCGGTGCTTATCTGTGTGACCAGAAACACAGGCATTTTTAATAGTTGTCAGTGTCCAAATGGAGTCATTTATGTGAAATCTAACAAGTCCATGGCAGGTTGTGCACTTGATCATATGCCTGTGGTGACAGTGGTCACAGCAGTGGACTGAGAACTGGAACCTCACAGCATGTCTACCACAACTTGCAGTGAAACCATTTCTACAAGTATGTCAGTCCAGTAACTGAGTGTCCATGAGGGGAGAGTATCAGCCCCATTACTAACCTTTGTAAGCAAATATAACTGTTACAGAATTTATATGACCCTCCTCATTTTACATTCAAAAACCTTTGCTATCCTTTGCCTCCATATGCCCATGGTCTGCTACTGAACACACATTCCAGTTGGTAACCTTTTACTACTCCAGAATAAACTCTTTGTTTTGGAGACTTTGTCTTGTTGCCCATTATTGTGTTTATGTAGAGGAGTGTCTTAGTTCACATTCTGTTGCTGGCACTGAATACCACAGAATAGGTAATTCATGTGGAAGTTTTCTTGCACTTATTACTGCAGGCTGGACTCCCTCTTATGACTCCAGAGGCTGACAGGTAGCACTTGGTGGACTTCCTCTTATGACTCCAGAGGCGGACAGGTAGCACTTGATGGACTCCCTCTTGTTGGTGAGGGAGATACTGGAGAGACTCACTGAGAGAGGACTACATCCACAAGACATACAAACTGCCTTTGTATTGGACCCACTCTTGAGATAGCTCATTTACACACTCATCCATGAATGTGCAGTCCATCCATGAAGACAAAGCTATCATGGCTTAGTCATCTCTTTGATGCCCCATGGAATACCAGATTCACCTCTTAATACTGTAAAATATGAGCTTGCAGAGGGTCATTCAAACCATAGCCAGACTCTTGCATGATCAAGTTTCCTGATGCCAATAGAATTTGACCGTTTGCCAAGGCTTATAACTAATTTGAATAATTAGGTGTTAAACCACACGTGCATTATTAAATGGTGTCACATCAAGTTTAACAGCTACATGAGTGGGGTTACCTTTTGGCTCACTCTTTTAATCTTCTGTGTACACAGTCGTGACAATAGTCTGACGTGACTTTCAGTAAGTAGACAATGAGGAGGAAGAGCCGCCATTTTCTTCTCACTTGAGCTTATACACAAAGTTAGGCTTGGGTTTGCTGCCTTTAGTGTCCGCTTCACTTCTTCCAAGGAGACGGCCAGCTTAGCTTGGTCACAAGTCCATTTTCCTCTCCACAAAACTTTCAAAAGTTTCTTGTGCATGGTTAAAGCCAAAACTTGGTGCTTGGGAACAGCAAGGGGCACATTTGCTGCTTTGAATTTAGGCTTTTATTTTTATCAAGCAACACAATCTCCTCCCCATCTCCTCTGAAGCAGCTTGGAGGATATTCCCCAGAGTCAGTATTTATTATAAGAATGGAGAGCCACAGGCCAGATTTTAATCCTATTAACTTTCCTGTACAATGGATGCTCAAAAGAGAAGTGTTGATTAAGTGTGTCTATAAAACCTAAAAATGTGGAGGCAAATGTTTTCTATGTAGTTGGGACTCTCTGAGAGTCCTTTCCTCTGGGGCTGTCCCTATTAATTTAGGTTGGGAGCCCACTTCATATATTCTACCTGCCTGTGTGGTTTGTTTGTAAACACTTTGTTTATGGAAGCTATATGTGTTGTTTTTAAATAAGACTGTGATATTATTATTGCTTGCAGTAATCTCCAGCATAATTTAATAATTCACATGTTGCAGTTTTTCTGATTGAATTGTATGACTTGCAGCCTGTATGAGAGGCTCATAGCTACCTGTGTCCCAGAGCTCTCTGCTCTTTCCTCCAAGCACAAATCCCAAGTTTACAGAGGGATCATTTGGTAAACAGGAGTTTAAAGAAACACACACTGAGACCAATGGGGACACAGAGCTTGGCTAACGTGATGTCACCCATAGCTCTGGCTGCACAAACTACAGATTTATGTGAGTAATTAATAGTGTCTTGCCAAGAGAGTCAGTAGTCTTTTCAAAAGGAATCTTTCTTTGTGTCTTTTGATATTTAAAGAGCTATAATTACAATGGCAACACTTTGAATTCTTTCTTTCCTCTCATCCTCTTATACACATTAATTTATGGACCAATCCAGTATTACAAGACAAGCTAATGAAAGAACCCCACACTCCCTTTATCATTTTTTTTTTTACAGTTTCACTTGTGTGGATGAATGTAAAGTAGTTAATGCTATAAATAAGTATAATGATGTATCTCTTCTCTCAATTGCCAGTTGTTGGTGCTGTAGTCTTACACAATAGAAGAAAGGGACTGAATTTAAATCTTTACCCATCTTGCTTTCTTCCTTGTGCTTGGGCACCAGTTAAGAAATCCAAATGTTTCTTCCATTATGAAGTGATTTTTTTTTTTTTTAAAGCTCAATCTGGAATTTTTCCCCCATCTTTATTTTTAGAGTCAGAAAACTAATTACATAACTTCTATACCTAGCATAGCCTGAGCTCGTCTTCTAACTCCTCGGTGATATTCCCTTTACTGTGGCCAGGCCTGGGGAGATGACTCCTACCATTGAAGCATATTGGTCCCTGGTCTTCAGTGCGCCATGACAGGAGGAAGATGCTAACAATGAGCCTTCAAATATTTATGAAATTAGTTCAGCTTCTGACGGAAGCACACTAAGAATACATGAATGTATGCCCTGGAAGTTCTGAATGCTGCCTTTAAATAGTTTGGCATGGTTTATTTTTGCTTTTCTGGAAAAATGGTCTTTCTCTCCCTCCCTCCTCCCTCTCTCTCTTTCCCTTTTTCCTTCCTTTTTCTTCTCCCCATCCCTTCTCTCCTTTTCTTTCCTACCTAACTACAGGAGAAATTATTACTAGTGTAAGCCCCTTGAGGCACATGAGTGGCCTTTAACTTGCCTGAGGACCTTTAGCTGCCAGGGTCCACCCACAGAACACTTTAACTGCCCTCCCTAATAGCTGATCCCAGCATCCACCATTCAGAATAAAAAGCCCAAGCTCCAGGACTTGAAATCCCACCAATCCCCACCCTGGAAATCTTTACTCTGAAAAGTTCCATCCCTTACCCCAAAAAACTCTATATAAACCCTGCCTTCTGCTCAGTTCTCTGCTGTTTCTAATCCAAGCAGAGGCAGCCACCCTTCTAGGTTTTTTCCTTCCAATAAATTTCTTGTGTGAGGTTTGTAGTGTGATGTGACTTTGTGGTATTTCTTGGCCCCGATTGCTAGGATACCTTTCCATCTGAACCGTTACACTTACAATTAGACTATGTTGTATTGCTTACAGCAAAGTACCTGAGGCTGAGTAATGTATAAAGAAGGAAGTTTAATTAATCCATAGTTTTAGAGGCAGAATGCTTGAGATCTGATGGCTTATCATGCTTGTCACCTGGTGAAGACTTTCTTAGCTGAGTTGCTTCCTGATTGGTGGCATCACAGTGACAAAAGGAATCACGATTAGGCAGGAAGCAAGCTAGAGGAATAGAAAAGGAGATAGTCTTGTTCTTGTTTGTTGATTTGTTTTAGACAAAGTCTTGCTATGTAACTCAGGCTGGTAATAACTTCGTCGTTTCCTGCTTCAGGTGTGTACCATCATACCAGGATCCATCCTGCTCCTTGGCAACAACCTTCCTACAGAAGGAACTCCCCAATGACTTCTTACTAGCCTTCATTTCTTAAGCTTCCTCCTCAATTCAAAACTACTGTAGTAGAACCAAACATCCAATTCTTGAACTCTTGGGGCACAAGTTACATTCAAACCAAAGCATCAATGTCATATAGAGGCATCAGGGCCAAGATACTTCAAGTTCTTTCTCTATGCAATGACTCATGAGTCTCATACCTGAAAGGAAAAATATTTTTCTCCAAACAAAATATACACTGTATAGCTCTTAGTTCTTAGAACTTAGTAACACATTGTATAATAATTATATTTATTGTATTTCCATAAATGTAGAATTTGGTTGGACTTGTACATCATCAGAACAGATTTCATGGATGATAAATCTGACAGTCAGTAAAAGAAGTCACACCTTCCAGTAGAGCAAGGCTTTTGGTCTTCTTGAATCACAGGCAGTAGCACTTCACTTCAGTCCAGCCATTCATTATGGTGACACTTGACAGTTCAGCATGGGGAGCTGCACCAGTCAATTTGCTGATTTCTCAGTTTGTTGATTCTGTTAAACTGTGATTTTCTTGAGAGCAAAGACCCTTGTATTTAATTTGCTTTTTATGGCACCTGGGAGAACTTTATGAAAATGGATAAAGTATATTATGTGCTTTGTACTAAAGCAGGAATATGGTATGCTTTTTAAAAACTCTGCTTGGAATTTGGTAATTTTGACATTGCAAGTGTTTTTGACAAATCACCTGATTCAGCTTAACAACCCTTGAAGGAGTCATGAGATTGGAGCCATATCAAGAAGACTTTTTGAGTATACAACCAGAGGATAAGCAGAATATGTTTAAGCATAATTCTGTAGAAAATAATTAGAAATAACAGTGCTTAGTTATTAAATCTTTGTTGATACTGTCAACATTGTGTTTCCTTGTGTCTTATGAACCTACTGCTCTCTTCCTTCCTTCCTTCCTTCCTTCCTTCCTTCCTTCCTTCCTCCCTCCCTCCCTCCCTCCCTCCCTCCCTCCCTCCCTCCCTTCCTTCCTTCCTTCCTTTCTTTCTCCTTCCTTCCTCCCTTCTTTCATTCTTTGTTTCTTTTATTTGGGGGGACAGGATCTCTTTACACAGTCACAGCTGTCCAGAAACTCCCTGTGTAGATCAGGTTGTCCTTGAACTCATGGAAAGCTGCCTGCCATTACCACCTAAGTGCTGGGATTAAAGGCATGCACCACTATGCAGGCTGAATGTATTGCTACTTAAAACTTGCAGTATTTGGCTTTGAAAAATCCCTTTTTCTCAAGAACTTATGTAGTAATTCCAGAGAATAGTTTGATACTTTGCTTACATTTGCCTAAAGTTTAAAACTATAAGTACCATCTGATAGCTAATTATATTTCCATAGTATTTGTCACTATTGTTTCTAGTCTGTTACCTCACATGTCAATATCATGAAGAATATTCCTTTTTGTGTTTCTTTCTCTGTCCTCAAAGTGAACTAGAAAATGCATGTTTAGGAGAGAAGAGACTAGGTAGAATATCCTTATAAGCATATTAGAAATCAGTCTAATCTAGAATTTTAAAAGGAGTGTCCTTACCTGTATAATGTTCTATCAAGATGCTTCTGAATCAGAACACTTATAATAAACAAACCTAGAATTATGGCTCTTTGGGATACAATATCCTAGAAAATTTTGCAGATATAATCTTATGGATATAAACTAGCTCTATGTATAAATATTAACCTGAAAGGCTTCCAGTGTGAGACCAACCCACCTCACTTGGAGGCTTCATTTGTTGTTCTGAGGGTGTAACTGAAGCAAAAACTCAGGAATTGGGGATCTGGGCTTACAGTGATCTCCTGTTTGTGCAACTTTGCCTGCATTCTTGAAATTATTAATGAGCTTCATATGTGTGACAGACTTGGCAACCTGATCCTTTGGATTAGTCCAACTTAAAATTAAAAAAATGAGTGTGTGTGTGTGTGTGTGTGTGTGTGTGTGTGTGTGTGTGTGTCCATGGAGGTCAGAGAAGAGCATCAGATTCCTTGGAGGTAGAATTATCAGTTGTGAGCCATCAGATACGGGTACTGGGAACTGAACTCAGATCCTCTGAAAGAGCAGCAAGTGCTCTTAAGCAGTGACCTTTCTCTCCACCCCTAGACTAGTCCATCTTTGACACAGGAGGATGAGGACATTGACTTTCCCTCAATGCTGCTTTTTAGGAGTGTCTGTTCTTCGAGGAGTGTTATTTTCCATACTTCGTGGTGGAAAAAAATGGTGTACAGAAACCCTTTCTCTTCTTCTGAGGGGAAGAAGAGATTATTGTATATAATGAAAATTAAGACAATCTCTCAGTGATGAAAAGAACTTAGACTCTTTGCAGTCTTCACTTCTGCATGTCACAGAAAGTCTGCTATCCACAAGTTTTCACAATTGTACAGTTTCACGGTCACTGTATTTGTGGCTTTGGTTAGGTTGTATGTAGTAGCAATGTTAAGCTGTCTTTGCTATAGCTGACTTATTAACTTTGTTTTGTCCTTGAAAAATAAATGCTTTTTCTACTCATAGGCTGATGGTTAGGCAGAAAATTAGGCAATGGCTCCATTCTGCTTCTACTTTCCTTTATAAACCCGGGCATATAATTCATTTTCTGTCCTTAATAATTTGGAAGTAGAGTTAAATACTTCCCTTCCATGGTAAAAGTTTTCAGATGTTTTTGTGATTTTGTTTAGGCGTGTGTCCATGTGTGCACAATGACTTTGGTTTCATGATCCAGGCAGTAAGTGTAGTAGGTACTGATTTTGTAATTGATTCTTAGGTAATATAGCACAACATACTTCATTAGTATTTGAGTTCAAGTATTCAATATATATCCAATAACGTAACAATAATAATTCTGTTTGGCTGATAGGCAGGTTTCTGGAACATAGTCTCTAAATTAATGAAACCCAATAAACTATGTTGTCAACTGTTGTGTGATATTTTGTTTGTGTTGTGACAAACAAAGCTTGCTGGAGATCAGAAGTTGGAGCTAGCCTCTAGTTAACCATAGAAGCCAGGCTTCAGTGGCTCATGCCTTTAATTCCAGCACTCAGGAGGTGGAGACAGGAAGTGATATGATGGGGTGGAGACAGGATCTCGGGCCTTTTTTGTTTGGAAGATCCAGAGAGGTGATAAGTCACTGGTGGCTGCTCCTCTTTTTCTCTGATCTTTCAGGTTATTACCCTGATGTCTGACTCCTGGTTTTTATTGATAAGATTAATTAAATTTATGCTTCAATTAACCTTCAGGACAATTCTTCATTCACTGAATGAAGCTTCAGAGTGACTCCAAGTTTTCATATCTTCTGGTTGAATAGTAAAGAAAAGTTTTAACTCTGGAAATATTTCAAGTTAAAATGCAATATTTTGTCTAAAACCATTGCCTGCTATAGAGATAAAAAACTGAATCAAAAAAATTGAAAAGAAAATTCACTATTTTAAATGTTAGTCTTTCTCTTATTTATGACTAGCTGAAAAAAATCTTTAGACTGTAAAAACCTGAAGAGTGGAGATAACTAAGTTTAAAGGCACCCAAATTTAAAATGGTAAAAATTCCTCATATTAACTTTAAAATTTACATTTGAATTCACATCAATAATAATCTGTTGAGTATTGCTAGGTAATGTTCTCAGTAAGAGATGCACATAGACAATATCTAGTATTTCAATGCATATTACTTCTAAGAATCCCACTGGATCCAGAATCACAGACATACAATTATTTTATATAGACTTCTATAGTATTTGCACATACTTTGTGCAAATTCTCCTGACTACACAAATCATTTGAAAATTACTTATTATACCAACTGTAATATGAATATTATACATACAGTTCTTATTGTAGCATGTGTTCTAAAAGTCTTATAATAAATAACCAGGAACAAGATATTCGGGTGAATGTTGGAAGATCAGAAAGACAAAGGAACAAGCCATTGCCACATCTCACCTCGCCTACTCCATGAATCCTCTGAAATCCTCTGAATTCTCACTGGAAAGGTCTCCAGCCAAAAAGCCTTAGTTCCTGTCTCCTCATACCTTATATACCTTTCTACACCTACCTATATCACTTCTTTCTTAGTGCTGGGATTAAAGGTGTGTGACTTCCCAAGCAAAGGCATGAGATCTCAAGTTCTGGAATTAAAGGCGTGTGGTTCCCAAGCACTGGGATTAAAGGTGTGTGCCACCACTTCCTGGCTCTATTTCTCTCCTAGACTGTGTCAATATCATGTAATTCAGGGTGGTTTTGAACTCACAGAGATCCAGATGGATCTCTGTCTCCCAAGTGCTAGGATTAAAGGTGTGTGCCACCACTGCCTGGCCTCTATGTCTAATATAGTGGCTTGTTCTGTCCTCTGATCTTCAAGCAAATTTTATTAAGGTACAAAATATCCACATCTTATATTAAGTACTAGCTGACAATTAGAAAAAAAAAGCCTACTTATTGCTGAAGACAACAATTATGTCATCAAAAATAAGGAAATTGAGTTGGTGCCCAACAGGAAGGTTCACTCCTACTGATTAGTGCTTATGGTGTTGGAAGGTGCTCTGCATGCTACTGGTGGGAAAAGGTAATCATAAAATATTACCTAGCTACAAACTCTGAAATTACAACAGTGACCTACCTGCAAGATATACCGGTGCAATAGTGACACAAACATTATGGGAGCAATCAATCATTTTTTTTATTGGATTTAAGGACCATTTAAGGAACATATACCTTAAACTGCTAAAATGATCAAGTACCTGAGACTAGATAGGTCATGAATCCTAGGGGAGAACCTGTTACTATTATTTTGCTTAAGAAACATAGCAATAAAATGACTCCTAACGACTTATTGCTATATCTCTAAATCAGTGCCTTGTTCAACCCTCATCATAGAAGCTTCTTCTTGCAGTATATAGTAATTAGCACAGAGACTCACAGAAGGGAAATATACGCAGAGTGAGAGACTTTGGAATGTTCTGCCTAAATGGGATGTCATCATGAAATCCTTAAGGCTCTGTGGTCTGTGTGGAAGAGGAGATTGAAAGATTGTAAGAGCCAGAGATGGTGTATGACTCCAAGGAAATAATGCCTTCCAAACACAACAGGACTGATGCACATATGAGCTGACAGAGACTGTGGTAGCATGTATAAGACCTACACATGTTCAAGCTAGATGGGGTCCAAGCACTGAGAGAGGGGAAAGTGGATACAGGGTGCAATCTTTAAACAAGATGCTATTTGTAATGGATACCCACTGGCAAAGAGAAAACCTGTTTTTTTTCCAATGTAGTGTCAATGGGCATATCAACCACATTCCAGGGCAAGCCCTATGACCAGTAGTAGTTGGCCAATACAAAATGGACTCCTTGTTGTTTTAACTCTTTTGGATGAGCTTTTTGTTTTGTTTTGGCATTATTTTTGTTTTATGGTTTTTTGTTTGTTTTGATTTTTAATTTTATGATTCTATTTGTTTATTTTTTAGAAAAAAGAGAGAGAGAACATAAAGTTGAATAGGTAGTGAGGTGTGTAGGATCTGGGAGGAGTTGGAAGAGGGGAAAACATGATCAAAATATATTCTGTATTTTTAAAATAATAATGATTTTTACATACAGTTGAAAAAGCAACGATGTACATGGGACAATTTTTCCTCATTAAAAGATATTTTCAGCAGAATCTGAAGATTAAAGTTGACTCTGTAAGTCAAAACTAACCTGGTAGGCATATATATTTCAGTGGGTAGAGTACCAGCCTAGCACACCAGAGGCCATAGCTTTGATCCCCATCATTCTATAAATGAGAGTGGTGCAGGCGTACAGACCTGTAATTCCAGTTACTCTAGCAGTGGAAGCAGCAGGATCAGGACAGGAAGCTCAGTTTTTGGCTTAAGCCAGCTCAGGACCTATCTGTGCTACATTAGACTCTGCTTCAAAATGGACCATAAAGAGCTGGAGTGTGAGATGGCTCAAAGGGTAAAGGCACTTATCACCAAGTTTAATGACCCGAATTTAATAGGATCCACGTCCAGAGTTTCTAAAAGCTATCCTCTGAGCTCCATGTGCATCCAATAGTGTACAGCACACATGCACATGCATACACACACACACACACACACACACACACACACACACACATACCCACACCTACCCCCCACCCCCCCACCCCCCACACACATGCCACACACACACGTCAGCCAAATAAATGTAATTAAAGGAAAAAATAAACCTGGAATTCTCTTTCTACTATTTCTAGTGGAGAATGAAAATAAACTCAACATGTAATTTATAAAATATATTTAAAACTGGTAACTGGAAACAGAAAATGAAGGGATCTGGAGATGTCTTAGAGGTTAAGGGCATCGGCTGTTCTTGGGTTTGATTACCAACACCCTCATGGCAGTTCACAACTCTCTGTAACTTCAGTTCCAGAGGATCTGATGTATCTCTTTGGGTACCAGGCACACATGTGATATACATACAAACCTTCAATCAAAACATCCTGTCTTAGTTAGGGTTTCTATTGCTGTGAAGAGACACAATGATCACAGCAATACTTATAAAGGAAAATATTTAACTGGGGCTGTCTTACAGTTCAGAGGTTTAGTCCATTATGATTGTTGTGAGAAGCATGGCAGCATTCAGGCAGACATGGTGCTGAAAAAGGAGCTGAGAATTCTGCATCTCGATCCACAGGCAGCAGAAGGAGACTGTGTGCACACTGGGTGTAGCTTGAGTATATAAGAGCTCAAAGTCTGCCTCCACAGTGACACATTTCTTCCAGTGAGGTCACAACTCCTGATAGTGCCACTCCCTATGGGTCAAGCATTTAAACACACGCGTCTATGGGGGTATTCCTATTCAAACCACCACATGCCCATAACTTATAAAATAAAAATAAAAGTGAAAAATACATTTTAAATAAAGAAAAGAGAAAAATGAAAGCAAGGATGAAGCTATCTGTCAACTTTGGTGGCTATAACAAAATGCCATAGTCTGCATAGTTTATAAACAATAGAAATTTATTCTTGACAGTTCTGGATGCTGGGAAGTCTAAGATCCAGACCCCAGAGGTGTAGCTGAAGTTTTCCTGTGTCCTGGCCTGCCAGCAGTTGGGACAAATCTCTCCCACTATCGTCCTCCAAGTAAACACACAGAGGCTTATGTTAATTAAACTGCTCAGCCATTAGCCCAGGCCTACCACTGACTAGCTCTTACATTTAAACTAACCCATAATTCTTATTTATGTTTAGCCACATGGCTTGGTCCCTTTTCCCAGTTCTGCCTTCACATCTTGCTTCTCCTGGTGGCAGCTGGCAGTGTCTCCTGACTCAGCCTTCCTCTTCCCAGAATTATCTTCTCTGCTTATCCCACCTATACTATACTTCCTGCCTGGCTACTGACCAATCAGTGTTTTATTTATCAACCAAATCAGAACAACACACATTTACAGCATACAGAAAGACATCCCCAGCACAGAGGATTTGGTATTTAATGATGGCCTGTTTCATGGTCTATAGATGGCTCCTTCTAGCATGCCCTTCTATGAAGGAAGGCAAGTAAACTCTGTGGGACCTCTCTTATGAGTGAGCATTTATCCTAGTCATAGGACTTTGCTGTGGGAGTTTCTGTATGTTACGTGTGTTGCTCTGATTGGGTAATAAATAAAACATTGATTGGCCAGTAGCCAGGCAGGAAGTATAGGCGGGACAAAGAGAAGAAAATTGGGGGAAGTGGAAGGCTGAGGTGGAGAGACCTGCCAGCCGCCACCATGACAAGCAAGATGTAAGGTACCGGTAAGCCACGAGCCATGTGGCAACTTATAGATTAATAGAAATGGGTTAATTTAAGATAGAAGAAGTAGATAACAAGAAGCCTGCCATGGCCATACAGTTTATAAGTAATATAAGCATTTGAGTGATTATTTTATATGTGGGTTGTGGGACTGCAGGGGCTTGGTGGGACCTGGAGAGAGCCTCTCCAGTTAAGGACTTTGCTCTGGGGACTGAATTACCTTCCAAAGTTCCTCTCTCCTAAATTTATCACCATGGAAATTCAGTTCAATACACGAAGGATGAGTGGACACAGATATTTAGACCATAGTAGGAAGCTCTTGAGTGCCAGGGGTTGGCTGTTGTTGAGATCTGAAGTGGAGTGAGCAAGGCAGAAAGGAATGTAGGGTCAGAGCAGAGGAGGTAAAGTCAGTCTTGTGCACTACGGGACAAGAGCAGGAAGAACATCTGGGAAGAGTCCCTGAAAGCAGGGAGATTGCTTGAGTCACTATAGCCAGGAGCCCAGTATAGACAAGTTTGGAATAAAGAAGAGCTGAAAGAGATAAGGTTGCCTTACTTGTATACTTTTGGGGCAAATATGCATACCTGTCTATACACAGCTCATATGAGGCCTAATGAATTGTTGTTAGCAAAACGACTCAACTTGATTGAACAGGAAAGCCATTGGAGGATCCTAAGCAGAGATTTCTCCTCTGTTGGAGTAGGAAAAGGACTTCACAAGAAGATACTGGGATAGAGATTAGAAACACTAGACAAGACTGAAAAGATCTTTTGGGCATAATGTTTTACCCCTGTAATTCCAGCACTTGGGAGGCAGAGGAGCACTAATTAAGAGCTTGAGGCCAGCATGGGCTATGTAGAAAGATCATGCCTCAAACACAAAACAAAAAGCCAAAATGAAAAAATATGAAACCCCCAAAATCTGAAAGGCCCAAAAAGTAAGCTTACTGTATTTTGATGTGGAGAGTTGGTAAAATAATAGAACTCATTCTGAGATATACTGCAACATTCCAGGCAGAGTTGATGGATCACAGTGGCAATGAGGGACATGATGAGGCACAGTTGACTTCTATAGTTATGATGATGGTCAGTCAATAGAATTTGTTGACAAGGCAAGATGGACATGGTACATGAGAAAAAGAGAGGACTACAAATAATCTCAAGCTCTTTACATTCTATATCAAAGGGTGAAATTCCCAGTAGCTGAGCCAGAGATGATTCTAGAGAAAAGAAGCGTCAAGACTCTGCCTATGCTAAATTCAAGATACCTAATGGATACAATGTGGTTAGTCAACTTTCTGTTGATGTGACAAAACACCCAAGATAAGCAACTTACAAGGAAGAGAAGTTTATTTTGACTCACAGTTTGAGAGATATCACTTCAGAGCCATTTGGCCTTAGTGCTCTATTTAGTCTTGTAGCGTAGTAGCGCATCCTGGTAGAAGTGCGTAGTGGAGGAAATTTGGTGACTGGAAAGCAAAAGAGGCCTAGGGAAGGGCCAGAGACACAAAGTCTCCTGTAAAGGCATGCCCTCAGTGATCCTACTTCCACTCATTAGGCTTAACAGTCTCCTAATAGCACCACAGGCTGACAAATAAGCTTTTATCACATGGTCTTTGTGGGACATTAAGATTCCAAACCATAACACATTTCAACAGTGACATCGGACTGTTAGCAAATACACATGTCTAAAGTTCACGTTAGAATTCCAGTTTGGAGATGTAAGTTTAAAATCCCAGTGAATGATGGCATTTAAAACCATGAGGTTAGGCAGCATCAGACAGAACTAGTAGCTAAGAGAAGCAGCTCATCAGTTTCCCCGGAATTTCATCCATGAGAAGGTGGAAGCTAGAGAAGGATGAGCAGAGGACACAGAGAGCACAGGCAGTGTGGGTGGGGTGGAGTGGGGCACAGGGCTACTATTCTGGTAGGCAGGAGAATACGTTGTTTCTATGACAGATCTTTTATGATTCTGCATTGAGCACTCAAGAATTCTCCAACATACAACATTTTTATATATGGATAAGGAAAAAGTTACTGTAGCATAAACATTAAAAATGAAGCATTTTCATGCACCAGGGATGGATCCTGATCCTACTGCCAGGGGGCCCTTTAAGCAGATAAAGCTACACAACTATCTCACTTATGCAGAGAGCCTAGTCCAGTCCCGTGGAGACTCCACAGGTGTTGGTCTAAATTTAATGAGTTCCCACTAGTTTAGTTTGGTTATCTCTGTAGGTTTCCCCATCATAATCTTGATATCCCTTGCTCATAGAATCTCTCTTCTCTCCCTTCGACTGGGAGCTGGCCTTTTGGAGCCCACTACTTCTGGTGGGATACCTCGCACACCTTGAGGCAGGGGGAGGGGCTTGGACATGCCTCCACTGAATGAATATACCAGGCTCTGCTGACTCCCCATGGGAGACCTTACCTTCTTGTAGGAGGGAATAGGGGGTAGGTTGTGGGGGGCAGGGGAGGCTGGAGGGGCAGGAGGAGGGAAGAGGGGGATCTGTGATTGGTATGTAAAATGAATAAGAATTTCTTTAATTAAAAAAAAGCATTTTCCCTTAGGATGAGAGTAGAGCATTTTTTAAATGCTTTGGGAGAAGTCCTAGAGTGAATTCACATTAAGTCATATTTTTTTATATGCTAGAATATGTATACATATATATATACAAATACATATATATACATATATATCTATAGTGTTATAAAATAAATATTTCTTTGACTTGAGTTAAAATGTATTTAAAGTCTGATAATGAAGCATGAACTTAACTTCCAAAACTGGACAAAAATATAAGTACTTCTACCTCCATGCTGACAGGGAAGATGGCTGCTTTGTCTACATATCCCATCATGCACTTGAGATTCTCTGAGGTTATTCTTTTGTACTTTGTTTTACGGTCAGAAGAGTTGTTCTTTTCCCAGCGTGTGGAATTCCTGAAGCAAATGTGCCACTGTTCGGGTTCCTTTCTACAGCCTCCTGTACTTCAAAGGTTCTAAGAAAAATGCTTATACCTCTGGTCCAACTTAAGCCTCCCTGGATGGGGAAGGAAGTTAGCAGCCCTTTGAATAAGCTGGATTAACCTCAGTGCCAATTCTCTTAGGGAAGAGGCAGCTCTGCTTTTTAGCACTATGCAGGTCATCAGCAAAAGTCAGATTCTGAGAGCCTTCAAGTTGCAATTCCATACAGTAAGGGAATTGAATGTGATTTAGGCTTCAGAGTGAGGGAAATGAACTTTTAGTTAAGAGTCATGAAAATCAGCACCATTTCGTATAGTTTAAATAGACAGCTATTCTTGGTTCAATATAGGCATTCATTCAGTTTAGTTTCCCTGAGTTCAGAGGTAATAAAAAGACACACATTTTTTCTACAAATTCAATCAATTTTGAACAGGTCTATAACTTCTAAAGCTATTTTTGTCTAAATTGCATAACTACTAATTTTTTCCCTGTCAGTTTCAAGGAGAAATTCAACAGCCCTGATGCTCTGCTATCTGTTTTGAGACTGAGGAAGTGTGAGATGGCATGATTGTTGAATGACCATCCTGCCTTTCAATCCTTTCCTAACCTTTCATAGAGATTTTAAAATTGGACATAGAGGACTGTGTGACTATGATAGGGACTTAGACACCTGAGACATAAATTAACAAACTCAGATTAGCATCTGAGGCCAGAGCAGACTGCAAGGCTTTTCCACCTTCTTTGGAGGAGCAAGATGTTTGCTTCCAACAGAACTGGATGACCACAGGTAAGCCACATGCTCAACATGACATAAAGTTCCCTGTGTGTGAATTAAGCAACAAAAGTTAAAGGTGCAAACATTTCCTGCATAAGAGATCCATCTGCTTAGGTCCCAAGACTGCCGGGTCTCTCTCTCTCTCTCTCTCTCTCTCTCTCTCTCTCTCTCTCTCTCTGCTTTCATTATTTTCTACTCTTCCAAGTATGTTCTGGCTTTGGTGTATATCTGTACCTGGTCTTGGTGGGAAGTATTTTTTTAGTGAATGGTTCATTCTACTGCCTGAGATTCCTTTGGGGGCACTCACCCAGGTTGAAGTGTGTCACCTAGCAGGGGAGGTGGGAGATGATTGGTTGGATTTTGAGAACCTGAAATCTCTTTCTGAGGGGCTGCTCTGATGTATCATGATAGACATGGTTTATTCCTTCAGGGTGCCCACGTGGAAGGACATGCTTTCAACTGTATTCATGATTTCCCTTTTTGATTTGCTTCTTTCACTTTGGTGTAGTAGGCATGAGTGCTCACAGATCACTAGGAAAACCAGGAATGTTAATCGTGCTAGGTTGTCTCTTCAAAGGAGGCAATAACACCTGTTTTCCACACAGAAGGCTGAGTGTAGATGTTGCTAATGACCTGGTTAACTTTGGTACCTAAAGAGCCAGACCTCACCCAGGTTCCCCAGAATGCTTCTCCCAGACTCTCTCTTCCTAGATCTTTGTCTTTAGCTTTGTTTCTCAGTCAGTAGAAGCCATCCTTAGGGGAGACATCACATGTACTATGTAGTCCGCTGCACTCTATGCTATCACAGTCAAAGGCCACACCATATCCTAGGCTCTTAAGCTATAGAACCCATCTTCATGGTCATATGTACTTTGAATTGAGATTTGATGTAATTATGCCTCTTTGTAAACTATGGATTGTATTATCCTAGGAAGCCTTCCCCCCCAAATTGTACTGTGTTTGAAGATACTTACAATAAATCATTTGGTTTTAGACGCTCTAGAAGTTTGAACCAGTAATGACTAAGTTGGGCTGAACTGAGTTTTCTTCTTTGCCTGTTTATGGTTCGTTTCCCTGCTGGCCTTAATGCTTGCAGGGGACCCCACACTTTGGGATGCTGAAGATTGAACTGACAGACTCATGCATGCTAAGTGTTCTGCCATTGAGTTATACATTCAACCTCATGAGTTTTCTTTTGAAGATGTTCTGATTGGTGTTGGAGAAGGCTCTATAGTAAGTGCTGTTGACCAGGCCAGACAGGGTAGAGACTGACTATGCATTTTTCACCGAGCAGATGGCCTTAATCAATTTTTTTCTCCTGGTGTGAGCCCACAGCACTGGATATGACATCAAGAGTTGGATGAAAATAGTGTTTACTACCTTCACATTTCTGATACACTTTATCCAAAGCTCTGGGAAGTCTTCCTTATTCCTGGGATACATTTCAAGACCTGCAGTGTGTACCTTGAAATACCACTGAAGCTTTGTAGTTGAGGTATTGTCCTAATGTGCCCTAAAGCACTGTCACATGGTATTGTAATTATTCTGCCTTTCCATATTTTATGTCTGATGACTCCTTTGTATTACTATATTCCTATATACTGTGTTTGGGGGACATTATTAAGTAAAATAAGCGTTACCTGACTTTGTCACCAGTGGTATCCCAACAGTAGACCAATACCTGAGTCATGGCTATGACTAGCAGGTTGGATATGTACCGCTACTCACACAGACCTAGGGAGGATCATTCCCATGTATGAGAGGAATAGTGGGATGAGACAATTGAAAATGTGTCATTTGTTTGTTTGTGAAATCTTCCATTTAAAGCATTGTGATGGCAGTCAGCTTACAAATGAAATTGTGGAAAGCCCAATTATGTCTAAGTGGGACCAGTGTAATTACATTATATTTTAAATCTATAGAAAATTTGGAGAAAGGACTATAATCAGAAGAAGCAAATGCAATATCCCTTAAACACACCAGTGGCCAATCGTTTGACTACTTATTTCAGGGTTGGGGCATAGATGTTCTCCTCAAACTGTCTTGGAAACCCAGTTCACCATCAACATTCTCTCCCATAGGTCCTCTACAGTAACAGTCACCTGATCTTTGTGAGAACACAGTAAATGAACACACAAAGAACCCTTCCTCCAACCTCAGCAGACTTCAGTTTTGCATTTTCTACCTTGATTCTTTCTATGTGCTGAGTGCATTGACAGTCTACCCTTGATCCTAGACTGTACATGCACACATTTCTCCCCTGGTCACCTAATCCGTAAAATGCCGTCAATGGCAACAATCTCTACAACCTTGCTCCCCACAATCATTCACTCCCTATCATGGCAAATATATGCAGAGCCTTTGGCTTTGTTTCATACCTGCTATTCACTTGTTTTCTTTTCTTTTTTTTAATAGCAAATTGCATGTCTTTATGCATATATATATATGCTGTGAATATGTTCTGTATGCTGCAAATGTGTTACTCTGATTGGTTGATACATAAAATACTGATTAGCCAGTAGCCAGGCAGGAAGTATAGGCGGGACAAGTAGAGAAGAGAATTCTGGGAACAGGAAGGCTGGGTCAGGAGTCGCCAACCAGACACAGAGGAAGTGAGATGTAAAAGTACCAGTAAGCCACAAGCCACATGGAAACTTATAGATTAATAGAGATGGGTTAATTTAAGATATAAGAACAGATAGCAAGAAGCCTGCCACAGCCATACAGTTTAGAAGTAATATAAGTCTCTGTGTGTTTACTTGGGTCCAAGTGGCCAGCTGCAGGGCTGCAGGAGCTGAACAGAACCAGGAAAACTTTAGCTACATATATATATGTGTATATATATATATATATACATATATATACACATATATATATGTATGTATTTAGACCTGGTCTTAATGCTTACAACAGCCTAGTGTAGAACTCCATAATCTTCCTGTTTCCACTTCCCAGGTGCCAAGATTACAGGTATATGCCATTACACCTGGCTTTGTTTTATTATGTTTTAATTGAAAATAGATTCTTCTCTCATACAATATATCCTAACTACATTTTCCCCTTCCTCCACTCCTCCTAGCTCTCCCTACCTACTCTCTCCCTCAGATCCATACCCCCTCTATTTCCTCTTCAGAAAAAAGGAAGCCTCCAAGAGATGACAGCCAACCAGGACAAAAGAAGATACAGTAAGACAAGGCACACATTATCATATGGAGGCTGAACAAGACAACCCAATAGGAGGGAAAGACTCTTAAAATCAGGCAAAAGAGTCAGAGATACACTTACTCCTGCAAAACCTAGAAAAAATACATCTATATGCTTAAAAATTCAAACAAAATAAAGAAAGAAGGATACTTGGAAACTAATTTGCCTTCTCACTCCATATTCTTAGTCTCTCTTACAAGGGGAAAATTTGTGGTAAAAATCTTGTTTTTTGGAAATAATTTTGTGCATTACAAGTCTGTATGCCTCTTTCCCTTACCCATCTTTAGTATTTAAAGAGGAAGCAGTGGGTACATACTATACTAACTACTGTGTATGTACCTTGGAGCTTGGTTTGAGTCTGGCTCCTTCAGTGCCAATCCCTTTCTATTCCCAGTGCCTTCCCCCTCCATTTCCACCCTTTCCATGCCTAGTCTCCTCTTTCTTCCCTTGTCCTCTGCTAGCAAAGATCAGGCACAAATCCCTGGATGTGCCTGTGGTTCCTCCTGGACCATTAGATAAGTCACTAGACTCATCCATCCACTCTGTCTACATTAGGTTGGAATGTGTGGTATAGAAGGGAAGTTGGCCCTGAGGGTGGTGGATCATTGTATACACATGGTAAATCACACTGTCAGCATCCTGGACCCTAGGAATTTCCTTACTTATGTCCTCATTCTTTAGAGAGTGGAACTTAATTAGCAAATAAAAACACCAGAACAAGCCAATGGAGAGACTAAGAGAGAAACCAAAGTAAATTTTCGTGTCCTTGGTGGCTCTTTCTTCCTAGTATTTGGGCAAGGACCCTTGAATTTTCATTTTGCACTTAGATCTTTAGACCATACAGCCAGTATGATTCCTCACTTATGTCCTCATAAAACCATCAACAACCTCACCTGGTTGCAACACAGCCAGCTCTATGTGTTTCTAAAGCCAGATGTCTGGCAATTTTTCACAATGGCTAAATATTTTCTACTTTTCCTAAATGAAACCCTCCCAAGCTTCATTTATTTATTCCTATTCCTAGGGAATAGCAATTTGGATGTCCTGGAGAGATCTCAAAACCAGCATGTCTAAAATTGAACTTATTGTTTTCCTGCCTACTGATCTAACTTATGGAATCTTGAGGTTCCTGTCTGTGTCTGTTGCCTGCAAGTAGACTCTGTAATTTTTTATCCCTTTTTCCATGGTTAGCTTCTTGGCTCCCTTTGTTATTTTAGACCCTGCCCCATCGTGGACTCTAGAATATAGCTCATATGAACTCATGGTAGTTTTGTAAATCACAATGCTCATGTGTCAGTGTCCTATTCCTAGAAGCACTTCTCCTGTTTCATGATAAATACTTAGGTATTTTTAGATCCTTGTGTAGTTTTATAATTGTTCACAAACTTAGGTAAGAATGCACTAGCACTTAGAAATTATGTAGTCAATTTTTATTTTCAGTCTCTGTTCTTTTAGGCTAATAGAAACCTTCTTGACAATCTTTTCCTTTCCTGGAGTTCAAACAAACCCTTTGGAACATGATTGTGTTAATGTAGGTTTCTGACAAGCACCCATTCCTTTTCCATTGGCAACTGTTTGTTGCCTCTTTGACCTATTAACATTGAAGTGTAGGCCAGTGTTTCCTGATAAGGAATCAAAATAAAGTTTTTATATCTCAGGGGGTGCATGGCATCCCCGGAGCATCAAGGTCATGAAGATGGGCTACATTTGTGCTACTCTTGTACCCATAGACTGTTCTGTCTCCATTGTAGTCATGAAGGATGTCTTTCAGAACCCATTCTTGTTCAGATTAATTTTCATATTATTTATCTATAGTACAGGGTCTTTATATAATACCTCTGAAGGCTCTCTTAATTTTCCTAAGGCAAGTATTGAAAACTCACATAGGGTAAGATAGTTAATAGAAAAGACTGAAGCAGGTGAGCATACAGGGTAACAGGGAGTTGTGGGCTCTGGGTCTATTTAAAAGAGCAGTTACCTCTCACCTCTAGCTTATTGAAGTTCTGAAGCATGTAGAGTTACAGTCTGCAAGGTTTCCAGGCTTTTAAGCAGATGCTAGAGATTAGAGTCATACGAAATTATTTGTTTTATAGTTGCAACCAATTGTAATTTAATAAAAGCAGTGTTTGAGCCAAATATGTTGTGTCTGTAAGCTGTAGGCTGTGTGTACCCCCTAGACTGCTAGTTTATGGCCCGAGTTCTAAAGGCACAGGCTTTTGAACAAGGTGAGCCATGGAGGATTTTCTTCTCTTTACTCGGGAAAAAAGTAGAAAAGATGTACCAGGTGGCACTATCATCATGATGTTTTAAAATGTCCTGCCAAGACTTTCTGGAGACTGCCCTCATACCCTAAGTATCATAATAACCCCCCATTTGGGTCCACATGGTCCTCCGGACAAGATCCACCAGTGTGCCCAGCAGTTTATGCTGATGCCAATAGTGACCTTATGTTTTCATTCCATTTCCTTCTGTGTTTTTCTCATCTTGCTGAATCCTTTGGTAAGTTTTACTTTCCTAGTCGTACTCCATGGTTTTGTAGATAATATATACCCTGGGCCAAGAGTGGAAGGCAGGAAGGAGAAAGAATTCTATACAGGGAAGAAAAGTACACTCATGACCAGAGTGGCTTCTGTTTTGTTTTGTGTACATCTGGTAATATTTCAGTTTTACAGAAATGCAAAATAGTAGCAGAAAAGAAGAAAATGACATTAAAAGGGCTTTTATGCCATTTGAAAGCTTATATTAATGAAGGAATTTTTAAAAGTAGGAATAAAGGAGAGGGAAGGGAAATAATATAATTATATTTTAATTAAATAATAACTAGGAATAAATAAATCTATTTATTATATTATATATTATATATAATAAATATATATTATATATATTTATTATATATTATATAATATAAATTTATTATTAAAAATGTATTCAGAGGCTCTTTGCTTCTTGGCAGTTCAGTATAGCTACACATATTCTCCTGCCCTTTAGTGAATTTTATATTCCTAGCTTCAATTCAGAGTACCTGCATCCTTTCAAGCTAGAGTCCAGGAATGTGACTTCAATCTATTGTTTAGATGTACTTGTACTAGATGTAGATTTGAAGTTGAGCAAAAAGGGTGTTGTAGGAGCTGCTCTTGTGGTGACTACAAATCTATTTGATGTGTGGAAACAGCAGGAGGGTTCCCAGGATTGGTCTCCTTGCTCCCGGGTGCTGGGAAGTAACATATGATCTTTCATTGAGTTGCCCCTTTGGTCTGGGCATTATGGATCCACAGCTCTGGAGCTGGATCCTGGCCCTTCTCCAGATTCTGTGACTCTCCAGTATGTGGAGATTCTGTCACCAGCAGCTTGGATCATTGAACAACCTGAGATGACATTAGCAGACAAATTGTCATAATTACAGTGAAAGTCAGTTAGGGCTCACAGTTTATATCCAAGGAAAGCATTGAGATAAATAGAGTACCTGAAAGATGTTAGGAATTATCCTAAAGGATTTGAGAGATATTATGAAGTTTTCTCAAATACCATTGATTATATAAAGAGGAGGTTGAGGGAATGAATGGGATACATTAGGATAAACACCAAGGAGAAAAAGAAAGGAAGCAGATGTTTTTTAATGTTTATATGGCCATAGGCTTCTGTTCAACTGAATGAGGTCTATGGTATGAATTGCTAGCCTAGGAATCTGTAGAGGCTGGTGGATCATCAAACACACTGATACCATCATGTTTAGGAGGCTGGTAGAATAAAGAGGTAAACAGCTGGCGGATTCTGGCTCTTTGGGGAGGCAAGTGAATCTACTAGGGAGTGGCAGATTAAAGGACCAGGAATCACGTAACTAGAGCAAGGTTCCTCCTGTTGTTGCCAGTCCAGTCAGCACCTGCAGACTGTCAGGAACCACGTATTTCATCTAGGAATGGAATGAGTCAGATGCCACCACAGGAGAACAGTGTGAGAGGAGGACAGACTTTTAAGACATCACAACTGATGCTAGACCTTTTTTTAAAAAATTCCATTTGCATACCAAATGCAGGGCTGCAGATGGCTTTGTGTTATCAAAGCAGCCAGTCGACTGGCTGCACAGTTCTATTGTTCTTGCCACAGAAAATGACCTCGATGTGTTGAATTCTCTGAACTTGTTTCTGGACAAAGACAAACACAGGATTAACTCAAATGATGGGTTAATATGTACTTGGGGTCTGTCAGACAGTTTCAAAGGCCAGTAGAAATGTTTAAAACAAAACAAAATGAAACACCACCTCCACAGAGCTTAGATGTCAAAGCTCCATACCCTACTTACTTTTAATTTTGCTTCCTTTTAACTATCCAGGCACTCCCAGATTCTTTTCCATTTGCTTAATATTTTATTCTCTCTATTGTTTGCACACTTCCATTTTTAATGCAGATGAGAGAAAGCATGTACATTCAACCTGCTAACTAATTATGACTTTGCATTCAGGTGTTTTGCACTTTCTATAATCTGTAAGAATGTAGCTGTCATGACAGAATACACAGCAGCGTGTCTGGTTGTCTGAGATCACCTGGTCCCTCATCACATTTAAGAGATCCCCAAACACCAATGGAAAGTGTGGAATGAGTCAACAGAACCTTGTGAGAAAAGGTTAAACGGATTGGGATGATTCATTGAATATCATGAGCTGACTTTCTAAAAATAATATTAATTTGTCTTAGACAAAGAGATATGTCACAAAGAGAAGTTACAGCATATTTGCATGTTCTCTATTCTGCGTGTTTTAAAGGGAAATGCTCAGGAGAGCTGAGCATATGGAAGTCCTTTTGGAGGTGCCTGGTTTTAAGATGTACCTAGGTCCTGTCCGGAGACAGAATACACACAGACATTTAAACAGAGAAGGTTAATTATTACTTATATCAAGGAATTAGAACTTCAAAAGATTGGTTAGGAACAAAAGAATCAAAAAGAATATGGGAGAGGCAGATATATGGAACAGGGTGGAGGTAGGTCCTCATGGAAGAGCTCCTTTCACGGTCTTCAGGAGTGATCAAGTGCTTGTTGGAGAAGGCCAGGTTATGAGGTCACTGAACGGCAGGGAAGTCCTGTAAAGCTGTTGATGCAGAGCATCTCAGTGGAAAATGACTATTGCAAACTCCCATGGAGAGGCCATGATAGGGGAAGCTGCTGGCTGGCTGAAAACTGCTGTACAGTCTGGGCTCTGAAATTGCTTTAGGCCCTGAAGGAGTTACGTGTGGGAAGAGGGGTGTGCACTTCAATTGCCATTGTTCTTGTTTTTCAGTTTTTGTTTTTAACCTACCAAAGAAGTCTTACGTATTTATGAGGTACAACGAGATGATATTATGTACCTATACACTTGCAGTGATTGAATTATGCAGTTAACATGTCTGTCACCTCACAAACATTTCCTCAGGATGCCATTTTAAATCTATTCTTTTAGCAATTTTGAACTACATAGTGTTAACTCTATTTAAAACTTTCTTTTCTTAACTGAAACTTGGAGGAACTGTTTAATCAATATCCTCTTGTCCCTTCCTAACCACATCCACAATTACAAAAAATCAAATTTAGTCACTTTGCTTTGCCAGGTCAACACTGGGAGCTTGGCCTATTAAATGAACCTACTGGTGTCATCAAATTGAGCCAGGCTGTTGAGTGATTCATTCTGTTCCAATCTGTGCTGCCCAAGTATCATTCTAGAAAGTATGTCCCAACCAAGAGAGAGTACCACTCATTCATGTGACATCTCTCCAGAGTCCTTTACTGATAAAATTTAACGCTGTGCTACCTGGTAAAGTGTAGGTGAATTTCTAAATGATCTTATTAAAAAAATAAACAAAAAAACACTGAGCCAGATATAGGGGAGAAAGCCTGAGAGAAATCAGGGAATTAGGGAAAGCCACAGATAACCTTACCTCACCAACTCGGCAGCTTCCAAAGGTGAGTTACTTCCTGTCTGCCCACGCCTGTATGCCTTGCTGTTCTGCCATCTGATTTGCTCTCTCTGTCCATCTATATCACTTCCTCTTCCTGCTCTGTCACTTCCTGTCTGTCTGTACAGACCTCCAGACCTCCATGGTTAACTAGTGTTGGAATTTAAGGTGTGTGCCACCACACCTGTTTCTGTTTCCAGTGTGGCCTTGAACTCACAGAGATCCAGACAGATCCCTGGCTGCCAAGTCATAGGATTAAGGGTGTATGCTACTGTTGCTTGACTTCTTTGTTTACTTATAATGGCTTTTCCCTCTGATCTCCAGGTAAGTTTTATTTATTAAAGCACAAATAAAACATCACCACAGTAAAGGAAAACTATTAGACCCAGACACGGTTTTGCAGAGCAGGTTATGAAGAGTAGCTTTGGAGATGAAGCAATAAGCTGATCATTTGTACAGGGCTATTTTTGAGATGGTGACAGGTAATGCATAGTGTGGGCTCACAGAAAAGTCCTAACCTTGGGGGACAAGAGGAGGATGGTACAGGGAGAGATCCCATGCAATTCCTCATCCTCTGTTCCTGGCTTTTCTTCTCTATCAATCTTGTATGCTCAAAGGGCTAGAGGGTGTGTGTGTGTGTGTGTGTGTGTGTGTGTGTGTGTGTGTGTGTGTGTTGTTTTGAGGGGTTTTGAGGGCATCTCTTCATTATTACTACTGCCAACTGAAGAAAATCATTTTTATTCTAGGTTAAGATAGGTTTTATGATTGTTCTTGGTATTGACATCTAATACAAGAAACCTTAACAACTTGCTCCATATAATTGTTTGGAGAGACAACAAAAACCTGAGAAAATTAGGTTTACATTTATATTGGCAGTTCCAGTAGCCATCTCCTCGTCAGCTTTCTATCATTGTGTGGAAATACTCAAGAAAACCAACCCAAAGGAGGACAATTGAGTTCGGCTTTTGGTTCATGCCTGTTTTCTTGGCTCTGTGATAGGCAGGCTGTGGTCAGGCACTGTTTTTATGACAGAGGGAATCTGTTCACCTCATGGCATATAGAAAGCAAAGAGAATGACAGGAAGAGTCTGGGACTGTCTTTCTCTTCACTGGCTTCACTGCCTTCCCCTGGGCTCATTAAGCACGGTCTTCACCACTAGTTTCCTTCTGTGTGTCTTATCTCTGTTAAAAGCTGGTCCATGGAGTTGCTCATCTATGCTGGGCTGGGATCCACGCCACCTCACTTACAGATCTTTTTAATCCACAGTCAAATTCAGCCAAGTCTGCTTCTGCCAGAGTTATTCCTTGTTTTTTTTTCCTTCTAAGTGAATGAAAGTGCTGAGTGTGGACATCCTTGTCTTGTTTCTGGTTTTGGAAGAAACACTTTCAATTTGTCATTGAATAATGTTTAATATATGGGTTTGCAATGTATAGCCTTTAAAAACCAATCTTTTAAATTGATTTTTTAGTTAATGTACAAGGAATGGGTTCCATTAGAGCATTTTAATATCTGTATATTACTGGTCATTGCTCTCCATTTATTGCTACTTGTCACCCTCCCCACCCAACTGGTCCCCTTATTCCTCCCAAATAGTTCTTCAGCTTTAACATCACACAGACACAGAGCTACAGACACAGACACAGACACAGACACACACACACACACACACACACACACACACACACACACACGAGAAAAGAGAAGTCTGGATTCTATATGAGAGAAAACTTAGTATTTCACTTAGCAGTTCCATTAATTTTGCTGAAAATGTCATGATTTTTTTCTTCATTGCTGAATAAACTCCATTATGTATCTATACCCATTTTCAAATGTGCTCATCTATTGATGGACATCTAGGCTGGTTCCCCATCTTGACTTCTGTGACTGAAGCTGAACATGGATGTCAAGTACCTCTGTGGTCTGCTGGTTGAAACACATACACACATACACATATACATGCACACAAGAGCAGTATAGCTAGACTATATCCATACATGGTCATATTTTAAGTTTTGTTGTGAGGAACGTGCAGACTGATTTCCACAGTGGCTACACTGGATTGTAATCTAGCCAGAAACCTATAAGGGCTCCATTTTTCTTACAACTTCAGTATTATTTATGTCCTCAGTTTTCTTGGTAGTTACTATCCTGACTGGTGGGAGATGAAATCTTAAAGCAGTTCTGGTTTATAACCTCCCTGTTGGCTAAAGAAGTAGAACATTGTTTTCCTATGTTTAGTCACTGTTTGTGTTTCTTCATGTGAGAACTGTGTATTTTCCCATTTATTAGTTGGATTTTTTTGTATTTTAATTTTTTGGTTCTTTTCTATACTCTAAATATGACTTTCCTGTCAGATATATTGTTGTCAAATATTTTCACCCATTCGTAAGCAGTCTCTTTACCCTGTTAAATATTTTCTTTGCTGTGTAGAAGCTTTGAGATTTTAGGTAATTTTGCTTTTCAATTCCTGTTATCATTTCCAGAGACTGGAACCTTTTCAGTAAGTCCTTGGCTATGTCTATATTTTGATGTATTTCCTTATGTTTTCCTCTAGCAGTTTCAAGCCTCATGACTTTTTACTGTGAGGGGGTGTTGAAAGTAGCTTCCCTCTCCCTTATGTGAATTTAGGACTTTTCAATTCAGAGGCTGCCTTTTCTCCAATTTATGTTTTTGGTTCCTATGCTGTAGGTGTATTTCTGCTTCTTTTATTCTGCTCAATCTGTCTACAGCAGCATGCTGTTTTTCTTACTATGACTTTGTTGTATAATTTGATGCTAGGTATTTTGATATATCCAGCTTTAGTTTTTCTGCATAGAATTTAGACTTTTGATTGGGACTGAAATGAATCCGTAGATCACTTTTAGGGAAGTCATCATTTTCACACGATTAGTTCTGCCAATGCTGGGGCATGAAAGGTCTTTCCATCTTCCGGTTTCTTTTTCAGTGTCTTCACGGTTTTAGCATTTTCAGTGCAGAAGTCTTTCACTTCCTTAGTTGATTATTCTCTTTGGTAATGTAGAATGACCTATATCTCTTCAAATTTTGGCTTGAAGACTGCAGCAACAGACATAAAGAGCTTCTGCTTTGTTTTTTGGTTGCATTTGTTTGGTGTATTGATTTCATCTTTTCACTCTCAGCATGTGTGCGCCTTATCAATGAGGTGAGCTTCTTGCACAAAGTAAATAGCTTTGAAATCAGTCAGTCGGTCCGTTATCTATCATATTTTAATTCAATTTGTCTTCTGCTTTCTTTGAGACAAAGTCTTGCTTTGTAGCTCTGCCTTGCCTGGAGCTTATTAAGTAGACCAGGCTAGCCTTGTCCTTCCAATGGTCCTCTTGTTGCTGCCTCCCAAGTGTTTGCATTTATAGGCATGCATTACACTTCAGGGCTCTAGTCTGCAGCTGTTAATTGGAAAGTTAAGTTGCTTTACATTTAGTGTCATTATTAACAGGGATATTCTGATTCCTGTGGCTTTGTTGATTATTTTCTTGACTTGTTTGATTACTGTTTGTACTTTTCTTTCTTTATATTAGGGGTTTATGTGCTTATCAAATTGGATATGATGGATTCTTTGCTATTTCTCCTTTGCTCATGTATTTCTCTTATGGAATGTATTCTTTCCTATGTTCTTATGATTGGAATTCTCCTTCTCTGTGGTGTGTTGTATTTCTTTAAAGATCTTCTGCGATTCTGGTTTCATGGTCATGAATTGCCTTAGTGTGTGCTTGGCTTGAAACACCTCTATTTTCCTTTGACTTTAAAAGATAATTTTCCTGGATACATTACAGCAGCCTTACTTGGCAATTACTTTCAGGGTTTGAAATATATCATACCAGGCTTTTTTGAACTTGGGGCTTCTGCTGAGAGGTCTGATATTGTTCCAATTTGTTTGTCTTTGTGAATTGACACTTTCCTCATCCAGTTCCTAATACTATTTCTTGGTTTTTGACTATGTATGTGGACAGACTATTCTTTGACCATGCCTCTTTATGGCTACAAATGTCTCTTATGCATGGTAATCCATTTCTCCAAGATTTGGGAAAATTTCTGGTATAATTTAATCAGATTTTCAATGCCATTGGTTTCTTTTTTCATTTCCTTCTTTCTTTCTCTCTGTCTTTCTTTCTCTCTGTCTTCCTTCCTTCCTTCCTTCCTTCCTTCCTTCCTTCCTTCCTTCCTTCCTTCCTTCCTTCCTTCCTTCCTTCCTTCCTTCCTTTCTTTCTTTCTTTCTTTCTTTCTTTCTTTCTTTCTTTCTTTCTTTCTTTTTTTTTAAATCTCAGCTCCTTTTCCTATACCATGGATTCTTACATTTGATCCTCTGATCTTGTCTCAGAGTTACAGGTGCTATGGTCATATTTGTTCTTTATTTTCAATATTGAAATCTGATATGCTTCAGTATTTCCTCAGCATTCTCTTCCAGTCCTGATATTGTTCCTTCTGTTTGACCTAGTCTACTGATGAGAGGTTCCGTTCTGTTTTTCTGCCTTGATTGATTGAATCTTCTATTTCCAATGAATGGGAGGGAAGTCTGAGATTCTTTAGAGAGGGTACTTATGGAAGTTTTGCTTCAACCTCCCAAGTGTTAACTCAGAGACATGTTTCCATACTCTGCTCTAGAGGCTCCTGTCTAACAAACAGGATAGTGCAGAAATTAGAGGATATCTCATACTTGGGCTGTAAAAGATGGTGACCTCTGCCTTGGGTTCTCACTCCTGCTCTGTTGGTGGGGAGAAATTAATGACTATGTTATGAGTAACCCTAAGGTAAAGCCACCATCAGCAGACCCACAGATGCTTACAAGCACATGGCTACATTGGAATCTGATTCCCTCTCCCTGGCTGTATATCCAGAGTAGACCAGAGCCTTGGCCCCTACTGACCGTCCACTTCAAGAGCCACAAGCAATCAACTGAATGACAGATTTCTAATTCAAATATTGTGAGGTAATACATGTTTACTATCTGAATGTGGCAATTTGGGACTCTGTTATGTAGCAGTAGGTAACTTACACAGACAGAGATTGCAATGCAGTGATAAATTCTGGGGTGAGTCTTATGTCTTTGGAAGCAGGGCACTATGATGGAATGATTCCAAGCCCATAGGGCATGAGGCTGAGGGCCAATGTTTACCAATGCCTTGGCTTTGAGTTACTTTTTAATTTCCTCAGACTGAGGTTAAGTTGGTGTTCCTCAGTGGAGCATGGAGTGTAGCCAAGAAAAGCAAGAGGAAATGTATTAGGAAGACATCCAAAATGGGTGGTGAGGCAAAGTGGTTGTAGAACCCATAACAGTATTTGAGTCAGGGATGGGGACTGACAGGAGTCCATAGTTTGTAGAGTTGAGAAGGAGCGTGGCAACATCTTCTGCAGCAAGTGGGCTCCACAACAACCCTCGGTCATAGGACCTCCGAAGCTGCTTTCCATCCTTACCTCCCACACTTGATATTCAGCTCCCTAGGAAGAAGCATCCAACTGGCCATGCTTGGATGGATGTCCACCTCCTGGCTGAATAGGTATCAACTATGGATGAGGCCATTTGACTTCCCCAACAAAGGTTGGCAGCAGGGTTTGTCCTGTGTGAAAGATATTGTTGCTATTTCCCCACTGTCTGCTATTCTTCTTCTTTACTGACAGAGGTTTCCTCTGGGCTACTATATTTTTTTCCATCTCCCTCACCCCAATTAAGCATGGACCTTAATTCCTGACAATGGGATCTTAAAAGCGAAAAATAGTTTGTGTTGTTTTTGAGCTGCAACCTTCATAGGAAAGTTGTCCATGCCCCCTTTCTCTTATTCTTTCCTTTCTATGGTTGAATATGAAAGTCAGGCAAGATCATCTTTGTTTGAAATCTGTGTGTTCAACACCATTGAGCTTCATGCAAGCATTAACTCCCATCTCCAATGTGAGAGAAAACATTGCTATTCAAACAAACTTTCATTGACTGTATATTCTGAGGTTACAACTACTACTGGAACGTTAAGGTCCAAAAGTATACCAGGGTCTTGCTAGGAGGAGGAGTCTATGCTGTACTGATAAATGCTGTTAACTGTTTATGAAGTAAAGGTGCCTTTAACATGAGATCATAGCATTAGTAGATTGGTGGATTGGGATTTGGGCATTTTACACAGGCCCCAGTAACCAATCCAGGCATATCATTTGTCAGCTCATCATTGCCGGGGCAACCATTGAGCCTTCCTCATGTTTCGAATCTCCCATTTTCCCATTCGCCACTACACTTTCTTATAAAAGAACTGTTTGCATCATGGGATTTTGGAGGTCTAAGTGAGCCAATAGCCAAAGCCAGGATGCCCTGCAACAGCTTGTATGACACTTCCTCCAAGAAAGACTGAGGGAAATACAGGTTCTTACCCTCCACTCAGGTTGATGAGAAGTTAGGTGTTAGTTGTCCCTCTGGGCACTGTCCAGCTCTCCCAGAGGACAAAAGCATCCAAGGTGCTCCTGTATGTCTTGTACATAGTCCAGAACCTACTCTGCTGTCTTCCATGCCCATCTGTCCAGTGTTTTGTTTGTTTGTTTCTGAGATTTTTTTTTACAAAGGGAAGTGAAAATGTTGGATCCTTAAAACAAAATGAAACATAAAATGAGCCTAATTTTAAATTTTGGCAATAGCTATTTTATTTATATATTAAAAAATAACCCATTTTTCTGTTTTACTGTTTGGAGGTCACATTTACAGTATGGATCACTGTATAACGTCTGACTAGAATTTATCAATATAGAACTGCTGACTTCCCTGGTAGGGACTAGGTAAAGCTTGCTTTTGGTTGGGTTCCAAGGAGTATTAAGCAAGGAGAGAAAACAAATAACAGACACCATTACTTTCTCAATGAATTAGCCTTTTACATCAGTTACCATGTTGCAGGGATTAAGTGATAATCTGAGGAATGCTAATACATGAAGAACATATCCTGCATGTGCTGAGAGGCTCAACTGATGCTCAGCATTTAGCTGGTGTTTACGGGTCTCTTTCTGTGCTGGCTACTCTGCTCTTTTGTGTCTGCATGGATGCCAAATTTTACTATGGCAGGTTTCTCATATCAGAAAATACAAACCTTAGAAATGGAGTATATAGTCTATTATTAATGGAACTTATCTTCATTTGCTCATTTATATACACATGCTTACACAGGTGAAATGAGAGGCATCCAGCTTTTTTATTGAAATACTTTAACTGGTACAAATGAGGAAAACCAAGTCCCAGAAAGATGAAGTGGCTTGCTTAAAGTTTTCTATCAGATTGAAGATCATGGTGGGTTCTTGGCTGGGTCCTTTGTATTGAGCATCTCTTCTTTTTTTTTTTTGTTTTTTCGAGACAGGGTTTCTCTGTGTAGCTTTGCGCCTTTTCTGGAGCTCACTTGGTAGCCCAGGCTGGCCTCGAACTCACAGAGATCCGCCTGCCTCTGCCTCCCGAGTGCTGGGATTAAAGGCGTGCGCCACCAACGCCCGGCTTGAGCATCTCTTCTGCATCCTACTTATGTACTTGATATTTCCACTTTTAAGGTTCTTCAAGTTATTCCAGAGCAGTGGTTCTCAACCTATAGGTTGTGACCCCTTTGTGTTGAACAACCCTTTCACAGGGGTCACCTATGACCATCAGAAATATCAGATACTTATACTACAATTCACAACAGTAGCAAAATTACAGTTATGAAGGAGCAAAGAAAGTAATTTTATGGTTGGGGTCACTACAACATGAGAAGCTGTATTAAAGGGTCACAGCATCAGGAAAGTTGAGTAACACTGTTGTTAAGTGTGGGAGGGGTGTGATGTACCAGTCCTGGATGACCTGTGAGAGGGTGAGCTAGAAACAGAGATAAAACACTTTGTTTGTGGGTAATATAATTCTGAGATTCCCTGAAGATGAATTCCCCTGTTCTCTGAACTTCCCCAGTCTGCTTTGTCACAATGGTGAAAGCAGGGAGATGGGAAGAGAATGATAGATATGGGGAGCCTTTTGCTGGACCTCCAATAAAAGCAGCACTGTGAGTATGATTGAACAGCAGCAGTAAGCACAGAATGTGTTTCCAGCCAAAGACACCAGAGATAATTCAATCTTTATCTTTTAAAAAGGAAATACCTTGGTAGTTATATGTAGAAATAGGAACCCTTGTAGGTTTCTAGTGAGAATGGACAATGTCATAGTTTCAAGAAAGTATGGTTGTTTCTTTAAAATGAAAATTGAATCATCATGTGTCTTAGTGACTATTCTATTGCTGTGAAGAGATAGCAGGACCAAAGTAAACCATATAAAAAGGAAACATTTAATTGGGGGCTTGCTTACAGTTTTGGAGGGTTAGTCCATGAGCATCATGGCAGGGAACATGATAGCATGTAGGCCAGCATGACACTAGAGCAGTAACTGAGAGCTTTGCCTCCTCATCCACAGGCAGCAGGCAGAGGGAGAGACTGGCACTGGCAGGGACTTTTGATACCTCAAAGCCACCCCCCCCACACAAGTGACACAGCTCCTCCAGAAAGATTACACCCTCTTCAATAAGGCCCATAGCTCTTGCTCCTTCCAAAACAATTCCACTAACTGGGGCCAAACATTCAAATGTATGAACCTATGGGCGTATTCTACTTCAAACAGAATGATCCTGTAGCTGGAGTTTTCTCCAGTCCCACTCAGGCCTGCAGCTGCTTAGACCCAAGTAAACACACAGAGACTTACATTACTTATAAACTGTATGGCCATGGCAGGCTTCTTGCTATCTAGTTCTTATATCTTAAATTAACCCATTTCTATTAATCTGTAAGTTGCTACGTGGCTTGTGGCTTACCAGTACTTTACATCTTGCTTCTCATGGTGGTGGCAGCTGGCAGCATCTCCTGACCAAGCCTTCCCCTTCCCAGAATGCTTTTCTCTCTTTGTCCTGCCTATACTATACTTCCTGCCTGGCTACTGGCCAATCAGCATTTTAGTTATCAACCAAATCAGAGCAACACACATCTACAGCATACAGAAAGGCATCCCCAGCATGATCCAGAATTTTGTTTATGTTTATAAGCCTCAAAAGAATGAAAAGTAGGGACTCCAATATGTAGGAATACACTCATGTGCACATCAACTTTATTCCCTATAGCCAAGAGGTTGAAAGAATCTAAGTTTGTATCAATACATGCATGAGAAAACAAGATAAGGTATGTATACAGAGTGGATTATTATTCAGCCTTAAAAGGGAACAAGTTTGGATATATCTGTCTATCATATCTCACTATATATCTCACTATACATACATACAAGATATATATATATGTATATATATGTATCACAAGGTGAATACACTTTGAAGACATTGTGTTAGGTGAAATAAACTAGACATAGAACAGATGTGTGATTTCCCTTATACAAGGTGTCTAGAAGACCCTTATTATTAAGAACAAAGATTACAAAGTCAATTGACAGGGACTTGGCAGAGGGATGTAAAAATGATTGTTCAATGACTATGGATGTTTAATTTAGGACACTGAAAAAGTTCCAGGGTGGAAGGCAGTGATGGGCACACTTTGCTGTTAATGCTTTTAGTGTTACGGAACTGTGCATGGGTGAAGTGAAACAAAAAGAAAGTATCTTTTTTCTCCCCCGTCAAAGTAAAATTTCTAATTGTTGCTCATTAAAAATTGTTCCATTTGCACTCTGTTGTTGTCTTTCTTCTTCTGTGACTCCTGGGAGCCTGGGAACTACAGATGGGACTCAATGTATTAATTTAGCCTATTGGATATTTATAAGAGCAGTGGGTTGTTTATTGTAAGTCCTGTTGATATTTTTGTAGTTCACACTTAGTAGACACTTGGGGAGAATAAAAGAAAAGTAATACACACACATATCACAATAATGTCTCATAATAATGTAATAGTTCACAAACTTAGGTAAAGAATAATTCATTTTTTTCTGTGACTAATATTAAATTCTAACTTTTTGGATTAGTATTCTGGAGATGTTACAGAATTACTCTCCACCCACATGGACTTTCTACCTTCTTCCTGTGGTTCCATCATATTTCTGGGGTAAGAAGGCATCCATTGCCAACTGTCCACTCTGGCATCTACAGCAGTGTCATTTAACAAAGCTGGTCTTTGACTGTTAGTATTTGTGCTGGTTGTTTTTAAGGTCAACTTGACACAGGGTAGAGAGATTCTGGAAGAGCGAACCTCAGTTGAGAAAAATGCTCCCACCAGATTGGCCTTCGAATAAGCCTGTGGTGCCTTTTCTTGATTGATGATTGACAGAAAGAAGGTCCAGCCCTGGGCTTGTGATCCTGGGAACTGTAATAAAACAGGCTGAGCAAGCCACAGAGAGCAGGCCAGTAAGCAGCATTCCTCCAAGGCTTCTGCTTCAGTTCCTGCTGCAAATTTCCTACTTTGAATGCCTGCCTTGAATTCCCTTCATGCAGGACTGAAATTTTCTCTCCAAGTTGTCTTTGATTATGGTGATTTACTACATCAGTAGAATCCCTTACTAATACACCCAACATTAAACACCCAAACCAAAGATTTGAAACTAGGATTTACATGCAAGATAGAACATATGAAATGTGTGTTTCTGGGCACAAGAAATTAGGGAACAATCCTATTCTCTCTCTCTCTCTCTCTCTCTCTCTCTCTCTCTCTCTCTCTCTCTCACCCACCCACCCACCCACCCACACACCCACACACACACACACACACACACACACAAAACCTAGTAATAAACATAACTAAGGAAATGGAAACCTCTTGAATGAAAACTTGAAGATACTGGAGAAAGAAACTGAGGAAGACACTAGAAGATGGAACACATACCATACTCGTGGATTGGAAGACTTAATATTGTGACAATGACTGTGGTCATTTTACCAAAAGCAATCTACAGACTCAGGGAAATTCTGATCAAGATTCCCATGTCATTCTTCACAGACATAGAGAAAAAGAATCCAAAAATTGATATGGAGGCACAAAAAAACAAAGCTAGCCAAAAAAAAAAAAAATGCTGGAAAAAAAAGAATACTACAGGAGGTATCATCATACTTAATTTCAAATTACACTACAGAGCAAGAGTATTAAAACTGCATGGTACTGGCCCAAAACCAGATACACAGATCAGTGTAATAGAATGGAGGACTTGATGTAAGTCTATATAACTGTAGTTACCTGTTGCTATCTGTCCCTCAGCCCCAAGACTCCATAGATCTTGGTCTTAGGACCCTGGGGAGAACAGAGGCTAGTGGCCTTGAATAGTACTGGCAAAGAACCACTCAGTAGTCTGCATCTGTGACAGCTTATTTGTTGGGGTAACAGGCTAGTTTATATACAGCTTGAAGACAAAGGAATAAGTGAAATACACCTAATTTGCATACACCTAATTTGCATACACCTAATTTGCATACTCTGGTCAGATTGAGGACAGGCAGGGGTTATCAGTTGAAAGAGTTCTTGTGCAGGGGAAGTGCAGAGAGGGAACTGGAACGTTGTAGCACCAGAGGTGGCACATCCTTTAGTTTGTAAGCTGACAAGCTGTCAGCAAAATAACATATATCGATGCCAGCTCTCTGGCAGGGAGGAAAAGACTTGCTCGCTTTTAAAATGAGTGACCTTTTGCCCCTATAAAGTGGATTTTCAACCCGAGTCGGGAATGAACACCCGACTCCTATCAGAAATCTCTGAGAGATTTTGGGTGCAGACACATTCCACCTACTTGTTTGGTTCTGGAATTCCACAACCTGGTTTTGACAAACATGCCCAAATTGTAGTTTGGAAAAAAGACAGCATCTTAAATAAATGATACTGGGGAACCTGAATTCCTCCTTTCCTCTCTCCCTCCTTCTCTCTTTCCTTTTCTTTCTTTCTTTCTTTCTTTCTTTCTTTCTTTCTTTCTTTCTTTCTTTCTTTCTTTCTTTTTTTATTTTTTCGAGACAGAGTTTCTCTGTGTAGTTTTGTGCCTCTCCTGGAACTCACTCTGTAGTCCAGGCTGGCCTCGAACTCACAGAGATCTGCCTGCCTCTGCCTTCCGAGTGCTGGGATTAAAGGCTCTTTCTGTCTTTTTTTTAAAGAAAGAAGCAAGCTTTTATTTTTCAAAAGGATTTGAGTATGTTACAAATGTATCTCCTTATGCTAAAAGCTCAATATATGGTGTGATGATATTGTGTTCCCCAAAATATTGTGCACCTTAATAAACTTACCTGGGGTCAGAGAACAGAACAGCCACTAGATAGACATAGAGGCCAGAAAATGGTGGCACACACGCCTTTAATCCTATCACTTGGAGGGCAGAGATCCATCCGGATCTCTGTGAGTTTAAAGCCACATTGGAAACAGTCAGACATGGTGACTCACACCTTTAATCCCAGGAAGTGAGCCTTTAATCTCAGGAAGTGATGGCAGAAAGCAGAAAGGTATATAGGGCGTGAGGACCAGGAACCAGAGCCTGGTTAAGCTTTTAGGCTTTGAGCAGCAGTTCAGCTGAGAGCCATTTGGATGAGGACTCAGAGGCTTCCAGTCTGAGGAAACAGCCAGAAATATCAGGAAGGAATTGGCAAGGTGAGGTAGCTGTGGCTTGTTCTTCTTCTCTGATCTTTCAGCGTTCACCCCAATACCTGGCTCCAGGTTTGATTTTATTAATGAGACCTTCTAACAATTCGTGCTACAATGTGGTATTTGAAATATTATCAATAAAGTAATTTTAAATAATAATAAATTCCTCTGCATCAAAGAATTTTGCAATTGTCTCTTATATCTAAGGATAACACCCAGGAATAATGTTAAGTGAAATATGGGAGCTTTTTCTAGTAGTGCCTGGGAGGTATCCAGGACTTAAACCTGAATTTCAACATATGGAAAAATGAAACTAGATCCTTGTCTCTCACCCTGCCTAAAACTCAACCATAAAATGGATCTCAACATAAGAAGATCTGATGCACTGAAATTTCTAGAGGAAAAAATAGAGTGTATGTTTTAATTTATAGGCTCAGATAAGGACTTTTGAATCAGACTCTGGTAGCATAGGAAATGAGACTAACAGTCTGCAATTGGGGTCTAATGGACCTAAAAATGCTTCTGTACAGCACAGGACACTATGAAGCAAATGAGTAGGCAACCCACAAAGTGCAAGAAAGTATTTGCTAGCTATACATGCAGCAGAGGATTAGGTCTAGACTATCCAAGAATTAAAAAAACCTAAATATCAAAACAATAACCCAGTTTAAAACGGGCTATAGAACTGAACAGAAAATTGTCAGGAGAAGAAATGTGAATGGCTAGGAAACACTTAAAAATGATTGCAACATCTTTAGACACTAAGGAAATGCAAATCAAAACAACTTTAAGATTCTATCTTACCTGAGTCAGGATGGCTATCATCAAAAATACAAATAACAACAGATGCTGGCATGGATACAATATTGGTAGGAATGTAAACTAGTGGAGTCACTTTGGAAATCAGTCTGGAGATTTATCAAGAAACTAGAAATAGCACTGCCATGTGATCTAGCTGCACTACTCCTGAGCAGATATCCAACAGGCTTAATATCCTATCCAAAGACATTTGAACATCCATGTTCACTGTTCCATTCGTAATGTATAGTGAGATGACTAATCTTGGTTAGTAACTTGATTACATCTGGAATAAACTAAAACCCAAGCAGCTGGGCACACCTATAAGAGACTTTCTTGATTGAATCATTTGAGTTGGGAAGACCCATCTCATTCTGGGCCTCAACTTTTAGTGGTAACCCACATAGAAAGACTCAGAAGAGGGAAGCTTTTGCTTTTTGCCCGTTTGTCTTTATTCTTGGTAGCAAGTTCATTATATTCCAATGTAAACTGAAGATCCACATTTCCCTAGGAACCCCCTGGGATTCCAGCACTAGATTGGGACTACTGAGGCATCCAGTCTCATGGAGTGAGAACTGCTGGATTCCTGGCCTTTCTGTCAGGAGACAGTCATTATTGAACTGCCCAGGCCAACCTGTTAGCTACTCTAATAAATCAACTACACATACATATATACACACTATGGTAGTTTAAATGTAATTGCCCCCGGCCCCATAAGCTCATTGAGAGTGGCACTATTAGTAGTTGTGGCCTTGTTAGAGAAAGTGTGTCACTGTGGAGGCGGGCTTTTAGGTCTCATATATGCTCAAGCCACACCCAGTGTTTCAGTTCACTTCTTATTGCCTGTGGATCAAAATGTAGAACTCTCAGCTTCTTCTCCAGCACCATGTCTGCCTGCATGCTGCCATGTCCCACTGTGATGATAATGGACTGAACCTCTGGAACTGTAAGCCACTCCATTAAATGTCTTCATTTATGAAAGCTGCTGTGGTCATGGTGTTTCTTCACAGCAATAGAAACCCTAAGATACACACACACACACACACACACACACACACACACACACACACACACACACACCATGCATTCTATCAATTCTGTTCCTTTAGAGAACCCTGACTAATACAGCTAGGATGGAAGAATGGGACAGGAGGAAAGAAGAGAGATTGTGGTCTTCAGATGAGGTACAGTTCCCATTTAAAGGTGATGAATATCTATTGGAGAATGCCCCTCATTGATGGCATCGAGGCACTGAATAGTATCCACAATTAGTCTGATGCCATTTAAGATATCACTATGCAAAGCTTGCCTGAGATATGTATCTGTCAGTTTTCTTTATGGGATGAGTCAAACGGCAATTTGTTGATTAATATCTGTCTTCAACAGACTGGTTGTGTTTTTTTGAAACATGGTACTGTGATTGTTAGCAGAGAACAGAGACCATGTTTCTCAGTTTAAACTAAGAGGGTAGTAAACAGGTTGGTTAGAGCATCTTTTATACAAGGGCTGGATTAAGCCATGCCCAACTTAGAGGATTCAACATGATCCCCCATTTAGAGTTCTTTTCTAGACATTTGAGAGTCTTATTTAGTTGGGCAGGCAGCAGTGCAGCTCAAGTTTGTAGGGGGAGAAAGTACAGATGCCAAGTTGTGAGTGGATATAGTCCTGAGAGGATGTCTGTCTGTCCGAAACTCTGCCTTAGTCGGTTGTCTTATATTGGAATGTCCCTGGGTTTCAGTGCGGGGGGGGGGGGGGGGTTAAAACTGATTTCACACAGTCCCTTGAAGTTTCTTGCATTCTCTCACCCACACTTAATCACCTCCTCTGTTTCTACTGCAATAAACCCATCAGCTGGCTTTAGAATGTGGTAGGCTGTTCTCTCTAGGAAGCCAGGGACTGCTCATTCTTCACTTAGTTCTCTGCCTTCATCTCAGTGCCATACCCCGCATCTACAAAAGGTGTAGGTGGATGAAAGCAGATTACCAACCTAGGCCAGCCCACTGTTGGCAAATAAGCAAAACCCCAAACACCACAAGCTGAAGTGACTACATATAAATCCTTTGCAAGTGAAGGGAAAGGCTGAATATAAGTTTTTGAATAATTTGGGATTTCAGGCCCTGTGGCCTTGGCTTTTAATTCTCCTTGGTTAGAACTAAACCCAAATTCCTCTGTGAGAGTATTTCTGTTGGCTATGGTCTTCCTTTGTATGACCTCATTTTGAAAATAGTGCTTTTGTGTTTGGGAACTTGTGCTCATTAAGCTCCTCAACTTTGACCTGATGTTACTGTATTGAGTGTCAAAGAGCACAGGACAGGGCATTAATGAGAAACCTAATGTCTGTGTTCAACCCCACAGCAGCACTGGTGTCAAAGGCTCACTGGAAAGAGTTGGAATCTAGAAAGACTCACTGAAGGCTGTCGAGCCACCCTGTTCCCTTTAATGATCGAGTTAATAGCATCTATTCAAATATTTCAGTATCGTTTTTGTTATATGGCAAGCAATGGAAAACCACCTTGGTTAGAACTTGAGAATGAGATTCCTTTCATTAATACCCCTGTAGCTCACACTGCTGGAGAAGTAGATCAGGAATCGGATGGCAGGAATGGCAGGAACTGGGGAAGACTGTGGACTCCAGTGTCAAAATCAGTGGGGATTTTGCTGGAGGAAGCTGCTTTGTGACCCCTATGTTCTTACACTGTCAAGGCTGTTTTTTCAGGAGTGAAATTCAAGAAGGAGAATTTTGCTGCTTTGGTGGAGTGGGTGTCTGCTCTTGAACCCTTTGAACACATCTAGAAAGCTGGTGAGTTGTGTGTGGATGGATGTGTCCAAAATTTTGATATGATGATTTTCATCCCCCTTCTATTTCTTCCCCTAAAAGCATTTTTTCTTTTCTCTTCTCTATGTTGCACAAAACTTATCACTGTAAACCGCATCACCAGCTTCCCTTTGCCAACTCTGCTGGCACTATGGCTTTTCATGAGTACTGGAAATACTGCATTAGGGGATTGGTGATAGCTCAGTTCTTAAAGTGCTTGCTACATCAGTATGAGGACCTGAGTATTATCCCTAAAAAGCTGATCACCCTGGTGTGGCCCTGTAATCCCAGTACTGGGGAGACTGACACACGTGGATCCTTGAAGCTCACTGGCCAAATTGCTGAACTCCAGGTTCAGTGATAGATCTTATCTCAGAAATAAGATGGAGACCCTCTAAGGAACGACACTGAAAGTTGACTGCGGGCCTCCTTGTGCACATATATGTATGCAACCCTGTACATATGTGAACCCAACACCCAAACCCATGTTAATTAACTCACAAAGGGAGAGCTTTAACTTCTGTTCATAGTTATGTAGGTACCAATCCATGATTAATTGGCCTTTTAGCACTGGGCCATTGAAAGCATATCATATCAAGTTTGTAGTAGAAAAAAAAACCCCTGTTATCTCATGGCCAAGGAGTAAAAATGAGGATGGGAGGTGGGATAAGGGTGGAAAGGAGGGGGGGGGGAAGAGAGAGAATGAAAGGGATCCCATTGGCTCTTTCAAGGCATAACCAGGGACCTAAGAACCTTGTACCAGGCTCTGTCTCTTAAAAATAGTGTCAACCTGGAGATCAGGCCTTCACTAAATAGGCTTATGATAAGGAACAGCCAGCATCAAAACCATAGTGTATAAGAGAGGAGAAAAGAGGAGAAAGACAGAGCAGTGGGATGCCAGGGGAGTTCTTCCTCACACTTCCTGCCTGTGGGGCTCCCTTCTCCACAGCCTCACTTCCAAACTCACACTTTGAGCTCTGTGACTCTGAGGACTCCTTAATGTCACTAGAACCCAGGCGCCTCAACAACTCTAATACACATCCTTACTCCTCCATATCTTTGTAAGCAGTTTCTTTCTTAATTCAAAACTCTTGAATGAATATAGATTTATATCAGAAACTGGTCACATTGAGCCCAACTACATCATGTCAAGAGCTGCATAGCTATCTGATTTCCATATTAATCTCATTAGAATTACAGCAAATTTATGTATAAAAGCATTTACTATTCTAAAGGGAAAGTACAAGAAACAATCTTTTAAAAAAATTGTTAGCATACATAAGGAACATGAACAGGGTTTTGTCTGGCCAAGATTTCTTTAAAGAACTATCCATGCCTGACTACAAAGCCTGTGTGGTTGGGTCGACTGACTCCACCCTACTCTAAGGCATACAAAGGCCTGCCCTGATGACAGGGATAGCTTGGGAGTGGTCAAGTGATGAAATGGGACAGGCAGAAAGAATAATATTCACAATGTTGGAGGTTATGGCTTGGTTCTACTCTTCTTGGTTACTGAGGCTTCTAAGTGGGAGAGTCTCCTTGAAAGTAAAGCCACACAAAAGAAAGCAGAGCTGAGGAAGAGGGACAGAGTCCCAACAACACGGCTGTGTATGTCTGCGATGTCTGGCAATGCCTGGAACCATATCAATAACTTGTTATATTTTCATTTTTTAGATTGCACATTTTTAGTACTCAAGTCAGTAGAATCAGTTCAGGTTGGGTTTTCTAGTATCTGCAACAGAAAAAGGACTGGGAAATATATAACATTAATGATTTTTTTTACTATTTAATTTTTATTTTTTAAAAAGTCCCTCAAGAGAAAGTGCTTAGGAGGGGTCTCAGATCCAGAGATGGTCTTTCCCTCTCTGAATAAACAATTTACACTGTTTTATGCAAACAATTATGCTTTGGAGAAGCATTCACTTCTAGGTAGTATCTAGAGCTTTACCATCATATTTTTATGTTTAATATTATATATGTACATACATTTTTCAAATGCCCCAAAGATGTTACTCATTGCTCTACATTATTTTCTACTTTATTATTCTTTGTCTTGATTCCATCATCTACTTTTACTTTATCTTATCTGGCTTTATTTTATCCCAGTGAGCTTGTCTAATTTATTTATTTATTTTCTTAGCAAAGGCAACATATAAATGAATGGATAGACCAAATGACGAAAAAAATTGTGAAGCTGCTGTTTACATTTCTATTGTCAACTGAGAACATCTGTTTCTTTTGGGAAGATATCTCTACAGTGTGTCACCAACATCACTGCCTGCCAGTAAGAGATAATGTGCATAATCTTGCATTTCTTAATAGGCTTGTGGCTTTACTTAATGTCCTTGCCAAACAAATTATTGTTTTGCAAGAAAAGCACAGGATCTTATTTAGGTGGTTATATAACTTCTCTCACAATGAAAATGTAAACAGGACAGGGCTGTGTGGACAAGCAGGTCACCACATAGGGACATTGGCCTAAATTACTGGCTTGGGCATTGGTCCCATAATATCACTGAGACTCCTGTGTATTGTTTTATAAATGCAATATTTTGTGGCCTGGGGTCATTCTCTCCTGCATTCTCTCTTCTGAAGGGCTCTCCTGTACCACTGAATGTAGTCCCTGGCTCTCTTGATGTTCAGTTTCTTCAAAGGCATTCTCTCCCTGCTCAAAGTGTTCTGTGCACTGCCACAATGTCCCCTGAACAATATTTGTTAAACCTTTGGATAGACGTGGTACAGCTGGCTTAAGTCCCCACTGTAGCTCTCTAACTGCGTCTGATTTCAGAATCACCTAGGAGGGTGCGCCAATGCTCTGTCACATGGCCACCAGTGCCAGCACCAGTTCTCCTGGGCCACCCGTCCTCCTTACTGTGTTCAGAAAGGGTTCTACTCATGCTTCTTCTCAGTGCCACCTTTAGTAAGTTCCCTTCCTTCTGTCTGCATCGCACCGCGTTTTGAAATCAGTGAAGGAAATCTGCCCTCGGTCTCACTTCACATAGATCTCTCTTATCTATGAAGCATCGCGGAGCACATGTGCAGAGGCTGGCACTGTGTCACACACAGGAGAATGTCTGCCATTTTTTCTAAAGAGTACGTAAACGTGTGTTTTGTATGTTTTGGAATGTTTTACTTCTTTAAAATAAATTCAAAACTCCTTCAGAGAAACTATCAGGCCTTTCCTTAAAATGTTCAGCGTGAATGAAATAGATATGATTATTATGAGATCTGAAATTTAGTTTCACATTTGCTTCAGGGTTAGCTATATGCCTTTATTTTTTGAGTCATTTAATTTCTCATTAAAAAAAAGATTGCCAGGGGCTGGCTCGCTCTCTCTCTCTCTCTCTCTCTCTCTCTCTCTCTCTCTCTCTCTCTC